>JAOEGL010000014.1:10149555-10238493 GCA_034509955.1 Urosaurus nigricauda
TTCCTAGCTGCTGCCGCTTCCAACAGCAAAATATACAATTAAGAGAGTAAGCTCATGAAGGCAGGTGAAGAGCAGGGGACACCACCACACAAAGCCATCAGTGAGGATGCATAGTGGTTTTAAGGAACCATGAAAAGCGAAGTTTCACGCAACCCTCATCCCCACCATGGTCCTAAAAGTCGCTGGTTTCCCCTTGTCTTTCATGCATGCCAGTACTTCGACTGAAGCCCCCCTGGCTGCCCCCTTTTCCCTCACTGCCCCCAGGGAGGTTGTATCACCCACTTTGGGAAACACTGATCTAGACTAAGAACTCTTAACAAACTCAAAAGCTTGGACACTTTTCCTAACCAATTTATTGCCCATCTATGCTGAAAACCCAGAAAGGTCCATCTAGTTGAGCCTTCTGCTCTCAACAGTGGTCAAGCGTATGAGTTTGGGAAGCCCAAGAGCAGGAGTGCAGGGCTGGTGCTCACTGGCAACCTCCAAACATGTGGCATATAGCCAGCATGACTACTACTCAAATATTTTTTCCTCCTTAAATCTGTCTAGACCAGTGGTTCCCAACGTTCCTAATGCCATGACTCTTTAATACAGTTCCTCATGTTGTGGTGACCCCCAACCATAAAAATGCGGTGTCTCAGTTTCTAAAGCCATTGGAAATATATGTTTTCTGATTATCTTAGGCAACCCCTGTGAAAGGGTTGTTTGACCCCCAAAGGGGTTGAAACCCACAGGTTGAGAACTGCTAGTCTAGACCCCTTTCCAAACCACCTATTTTATGATCATCGGCAGCTTTTGCGGCAGAAAATCTGATACACTATGGAAACAAAACAGTGTTTAGGGAACTAAGAAAAGGATAAACCATGTACCTTGTTGGGTGAAAACCTTTCCCACTGCCTTTGGAAAGCAATACTTCCCAGACAGTGGGAAAGACAGACACACAGGTTGAAAAAAAAAAAGACAAAAAGTTTTAGATGAGGACTACAACTAAAGCACATCCTGAAGTGGAGCAAGGAACTTGCGCTGTCTTTGAATCTGATGCAGGATTTGCAATTGTGCTGTCTGCTTGTTCTACGCTCTGTATGTCTCTAAATAACAAGTAGCTATTGTAGTATCCAGAATAACTGCACTCAAAAGAAACTAAGTCCTATAACATTACGTCCAGACTTCTTGCCATTTAGAGAAGGACAGAGCATGCAAAAATCACCAGCACAGGCTCACAAGATCAGATACAATGAAGGTGATTAGAGACAGACCAGAGAGGAAAAGAGGAGAAATGCCCAACTCAACAAGAAGAGACTGAGCATAGAAGAAAGCTTCTGCACTAAAGAAAACAGTGCCATATCCAGAACAACCATCCTTTTGAAAATAGCCTGTGATACTGAGCTAACAACTGGAGGGTAAAGTTAAAAGAAAGGCAGCAAAGAATTCAACGTCTATCATCAGTTCGAACTATTAAGCTAGTGAAAAGGGCAGGGTATTAATCACAGTCAGTTTTCATCCCAGCTCTACAAACTCAAACCCTACATGCTTAATTAACAATGAACTAATATTCCTTCTCACACACTCATAGACAGGAATCAGAAAAAAAGTAGTTCATCTTAAGCAAATATTGAAAAGGAGTAGAATAACCCTTTCGGTATGATGATTTCTAGACATCTCGGAATCCTAATACAACTCCCAAGAGGTGAGAGCAAACATTAGAAAGCATGATCAAGTGCGCACACACATTTGCATGACGAATTTCTATGCAAGATGTCTCAATAGGCAGAAGACTCAACAAGTGTCCTAGCAAATATGAGGCTGCATTCTGATGCACACAAAACCTCCATTCCAAGGCACATATTTGGGATTACTTGCGCATCTCAACCGTTTAGGAGTTTAAGGATAGGGTCCGATAACACAGGATGGAGCTGCTCCGAGGAAGAAAAGTGGAGTCGGCTCTACCCCCTGGATGGGGACCTTATGAGACTTCCATGTATACCACTCTTGGTTCTACGAAGGCAGATGCACAGGATACACACATTCTAAATAATGAACATAAATATATACATACCAACATAACTAATGTAGACTCAAATAATTCAGGAGAAGGAATCCTTCAAAAAGTCACTATGCAGTCAAGCGGGTGTGGGAAGCTCCAACTGGCTACCAACGTACATGGAGCTCTTGCACCAAAAGATTCCCAACAGCCAGAGCATCGAGGATGGGCATGTACAAGTATGTATTGTCCCACCTCATGGAAACGCTGTGGGCTGTCCCTTGGTGCCCCGCCAGGAGTGGGCAGCCAGCTCCAGGCACCTCTTTGCCTGCCTTCCTCCACTTGGCTTCTCTATTTGAAGTGCCCTGCGGTGCCAGCCAAGGCAGCCCAGCCCTGCCTTGCCACCCTTGTGCCCGATGCCCCCCTCCCGAGGGTGAATGCCAACCTGAGGCAGAGATTGAGTAGCTTTTGTTTGTTTAAATTACATGGGGGGGGGGTGACTGCTCTGAAAGGAGAATCATGCTCCTCGGAAGTTCCCAGGAGTGTGATTTTGCTTGTTCTCACAGATAAATGGGGAGAGGAGCTTCAAAATACATTCTGGAGTATTTTGTTTCCGGAGCATTAACAGTACAATCCCATACATTTTTACTCAGAAAAAGACTCTCACTATAACCAAAGGGGCTTACAATGCAGCTTTAATGTATCACGCAAACAATATGCAATGCAATGGAAAAGACCATATTTTCTAGAGAGAGAACAGTTTTACATTTTTCGGTCAAACTGGACTCTGAATCTCCCCACTCTGAAGCTCTGCCTTAAAGAAATGATGGGTGGTGGAGATGGAAAGACTACTCTTCCACTTCTGAAGTCGAAGGCTTTCATGGCCGGAATCCATAGATTTTTGTGTTTTTGGGGAGCTATATGGCCATGTTCTAGAAGAGTTTCTTCCTGACGTTTCACCAGCATCTGTGGCTGGCATCTTCTAGATGCCAGCGACAGATGCTGGCGAAACGTCAGGAAGAAATTCTTCTAGAACATGGCCATATAGCCCCCCAAAAACACAAAAATCTCCTCTTCCACTTCTTTCTGTATTTCCCTCTTTAAAAATAGGAACGAACAAAAAGTTGTTGGATTCATATTTCTCTATGGAAACATTCATTGTGCAGGCAGTGGAACAGTGCACATTTGCCTTAGATATCTGTACATTTCTGAGACTTGGAATGAGCTTTGGAGGGGGGAAAGGAGCACAGAACCATACGGACCTTTGAAAAATGTACACAACTAAAAAGGCACAGAAGCGTGGATGAAAATGCTTCAGCCAATAGAAAAAGTGTATCGAAATGTGAACATTAGTACACTGGATTTTGAAGCATGAAGGGAGGGAAGCATCTTACAATCCAGTACAGAATGGGAGGGAAGAGAAATGCCACTGGGGTTTTGAAAAATGCATCGGCTATAGTACTGACATCTTTTCCTGTCCCTATTCAACTGTACCCAAGTGGAGTTGTTTAATTTTTTACAGTGAATCTGTGGGAGTCGCTGACATTGTCAAGGGCTAGGTTGATTCATCTTGCACTGAAAGTCAACTCAGGTGCAAATGAATTATGTAAGCCTGCTGCTTTCTCAAGCTGCCTCCATACGCAGAGGCAGGAGATGATTTCCTACAAAAGTTCATGGCATTGCACACCTGTTAGAGCCAGTTTATTTCAGATTCTTTGCCCAAGCTCTTTTTGTGCAAAAATTCCTGTGGGCAAACCTAACACTGAACTAGGGAACCACAGATATGGACATCGTCCATTTCCCATGGTGGTGGTGGGGAGGCATCCGTTCTCATTCAAATAAAATCTTACTTTCCCTACAGAATTTTAAAACTTGCACCAAACCGCAGCGGCAATAAACCCCTTCCCTACCAACACCACTCAATTCAGCATTTAAGGCAATAGAGGAAAAAAAAGGGGGGGGGGGAACAACGCACAATAGATTCTTGTTCAGGCCACCTAACATCATTTTAATTGTAATAGCGATTCCTATAACAGCGGGAGAATTATCTCCTTCTGCGACAGATTAGTTCTTTGGCCGTCTTTGAGGTGAGATTGCACACCTTAGAAAACCTGCTCTATTTATTTTATACAGAAAGGCTGCATTTCTCTCTCTCTCTCTCTCACACACACACACAGATATACACAGACCAAAAACTTCTGAGGAAGTAGACTAAAGTCTAGGAAAGCTCCTGCTGCCAACCTCTGTCTTTCAGTGAGTCTCAAAGGTGCTACAAGATCTCTCTACATACTGATTCTACCGACTAGCACGGCTATATCTTTGAATTCACACACACACAGAGAGAGTCAGATCAAGGAGTCCGATCTGCTTTCAACTGATGGGAGGGCTCCATTTAGAGGCGATGCCTTCTCCCTGCCAATTTTCAGGGATCCCTCTTACCCCTCACACCACCCGGGGCAAACCAGAGGCTTCCACACCAGGGGTGCAGGAAAGTTAGTCAGGGTTTTATTGTAAACCTGAAAGGGACTATCTAAGAGGCTGAACTAATGCGGATGATAGGGTTCGGAACCCTGGATGGCTCCTTTAAAGATGGGAATAAAATCCAGAGCAGTTTCATTACTCCCCTGACATGAAGACCAACTACTCTCCCTGATGACAATCCTCCCTGTTCATTAAAGTTTCTTTACTGGATTTTCACAGGGCTGGAACAGATGCCATAGGAAGGAAGGGGCAGGAAAGTCTCTTTTCCCCAGCCCAACTGTGCACACACCAAAATAGGTATCTAACCACAAAAGTTTAGGTCTTAACATGCCAGGACACATTTTCCCTTACAATATTAAGACTGCAGTTCTGACCCTCTTTCCCTGGAAGTATGTAGTGTTTGAGCATAGGACTAGGACTCCGGAGACCAGGTTTTGAATCTCCAGTCAGCCATGGAAAACCCTTTGGGTGTTCTTTGGCAAGTCCCACTTTCTCAGCCTCAGAGGAAGGCAAGGGCAAATCCCCACTGAACAAACCTTGCCAGGAAAACCCCATGAAAGGTTCACCTTAGGGCTGCCGTAAGTCCAAAACAACTTGAAAACACACAACAACAACAACAACAACAACAACACCCCACTGTCATTACTGGGCTCCCTTCTATGCAAGTATCTTTCATAACTGAGATAGGCATTTGAAGGCTTGCTTCCACACTGCGCTTATAGCAGATCACCTAAAAATGTCATTCCTGCATTTCTCCTCTGTTAGTTACACATCATTTGGGGACTTAAGTTCAAGCTCCCAATCCTCTAGGCAGATTTGCTTGATGCTCTAGGGGCACACATTTCAGTTGTGGCTAAGAGAGAGTCGGACCCTCTTCCTTCCACATCTCTGCTGCTTTCCTGGGTGCTCCACTGGAGCACTGGAGATCTATGACCAATGCTTATAATTTCCCTTTAGTAGGAGATATGTTGGACGTAAAGTAATGCTTAAAAGTTAAATAAAGTAATAGGTAGATCAGGGCTGTTGTTTCTGAAGTTCTTAGATTCCAAACCCCGTTATTTATGATTTCGAATTCTCCTTCATTCTGTCCCCACCTCAAGAGATTTTATTTTTCCCAATCTGCTGGTGGCATCAGAGCCAAGAACAACCTGCCAAGGAATCAAATGTTCCCCCATTTGATGGGATCGGAACTCAAGACCACAGCCAGCCGTAGTCACCGCACTCAGGTGAAGTCCCCAAGAACGGAGATGTCTAAGGTTTACTCTTACCCTTCCAAACTTCACTGCCTCATCCCCACAGAAGATGCTGCCAAGGCTACTTGCTTAGCTGGGTGTTAAGCACCACTGAATTCAACCGACCCGCAACAGAGCTTACTTTCCACTAAACACGCATGGTATTATCTGTCAGGCTGCAAGTCGTAAACATGCTCAGATGGAAGAAAGTCCCGTTTGACACAATGAAAGGACTGGGTTTTCATTGCATTTACTTTAGAGCCACCAAAACAAATCAAATTCAGTCCGGAGAGCAATCTTGTAGCACTGAAAGGAAGAAATTGGCAGCAGGGGCTTTCATAGGCTTCAGTCTACTTCCTCAGATGCACAAGGAAGTAGACTGAAGTCTGTAAAAGCTCCTGCTGCCAATTTCTTTCTTTCGGTGAGTCTCAAATGTGCTACAAGATCGCTCTATGTACTGATTCTACAGACTAACACAGCTATCTCTTGGCACAGAATTCAAGTTTGCCATGGTTTATTTCAGTGAGCCTACTCTTACAACAAGAACATCTAGAGCTAGCCCAGGGATGAGGAAAGTACAGCCCTGGGTCCATATGCCAGACTCCCCGGACCACCCATCTGCTGGCACGTAAAAGGGTGAGAGGTAGATTTCCCGGAAGCTTTCTTTTAAACGCCCCCCCCCACCCTGCAGTTTAACACCAAAAGCATCATTTTTTCCAAAGTTTTGCCAGTGGTTGGAAGTCCACAACGCGGGGCAGTTTTGCCAGTCTGTGTGCTCTCAGGGCATCAAGTCACCTCCAAACCTACCACTGTGGCTCATACCTGACCTGGTCCCAGCGAAAATGCCTGCTGACTGAACATGCACAAGGCTTCCCTCCTTCAAAAAGGGTGGCGAGGGGAAAGGGCATGCTTACCCGCAGTCGGTCCAAGAAACAGTCCCCCTAAATTGCTAAAGGGTTTAGTAACTTCACCCAATGGAGAGCGAAGGTACATATCGAGACACGCAGTTGGTCCAAGAAACAATCCCCCACATTGCTCAAAAGGTTTAGAAGGGAGGGCAGGAGAAAGGAACAGCTCCTCCAGACTCTGGCTATCCGGATGGACATTTGCAATAAAGACTCCGTGAAGAAGCCTTATATATCTATATCAATATATCTATATCTATAAAATCTGTACCTATAAAATAAACCTAGCAAGCAGACTTTCCAGGTCTCTTACCCAGCTGTGGTGGGCAGCCAAGGCATGTGTGTATGCACGTATCTATATCTATTGATACTTATATCTACATCTATACCGATACCTATACCATAACCCAACCAAGCGGAGTTCCCCCTTCTCTTACCCAGCCGGGGTGGGCAGCCAATGTGTGTGTACGGATGCGTATATAGCGATATCTTTATCTATACCTATAACATACCCCAAGGAAGCAGACTTTCCCCTTCTCTTACTCAGCTGGGGTGGGCAGCCAATCTCTCTCTCTCTCTCTCTGTATATCTATATCTAAAACAACCCAACCAAGCCAACTTTCCCCTTCTCTTACTCAGCTGGTGGGCAGCCAATCTCTCTCTATATCTATATCTATATCTAAAGCAGCCCAAACAAGCAGACTTTCTTCTTCCCTTGCCCAGCTGGGGTGGGCAGCCAATCTATCTATCTATCTATCTATCTTATCTCTCTAAAACAATCCAACCAAGCCGACTTTCCCCTTCTCTTACCCATCTGGGGTGGGCAGCTGGAGCAGAGCCCCTCTTGGCGGCGCTCTCTTGGCACAGAAGGCGCTGGGCAGGTGCCCGTCACTAGGCTGGTGCCAGCCCAAGTGAGAGGCAGAGGGGCGCTGTCCGAGGTCCTGAGCCCCACTTTCCTCCACCTGGCTTCTCTACTTGAAGTGCCCTCCTGTGCCAGCCAAAGCAACCCAGTCCTGTCTTGCCACCCTTGTACCCCCCATGTCAACCCTATCGCCCATCGCCTCTTTCCAAGTTGGCACTTGAGAAGCTGGAAAAAGAGAGAGAGAGAGGCAAGCTCACTTTGGAGGCTCCAGGTGCCCGGTCCCCAAACTCAGGGCAGAACAAGCTGCCCTAGCTGAGGGCTAGGGAATCCTGGGAAGTGGGCAACCAAGTGTCACCCTCTGCCAGAAGGTGGCTCCCAAAAGGACCGTCCCAGCCCTTCCCTGGAACCAGGGGCAGCTGAAAGAGGTCTCAACTTTTTGGGAGACTAACGTCGGGGACAGGGTAGGGCTCTGAGTTCCAATCCGGCTCACTTTGTTCCCTTCTGGAGAGTGGGAAGAAGGGCTGGCCCGATCCACTCCCCTTCTCTTCTGGAGCCTTAAAGGCGAGGCTTGTGGGGCCAGGAGGAGTCCAAGCTCCAATCCAGCCAGAGAGCTGGGTTCGAATCCTGGGCAAGCCATTGGGGGACCACCCTGACCAGCTCCCACTCTCTCCTCAGCTTTTAAAGCGGTCTCAACCCGGATGAGCTCTGCTCTGAGGCCACCCCAAACTATAGTTCCCTGAATGTTCATCGCCTCAAAGCGGATTCGTTCTGCTCCAGAAGCCAGGGCAGGGAAAGCGGGCTCCGGAGCATCCGCATTGGAGAAATAACCCGGTCTGGCCCTGCTTGAAGCCAATCTAGACCTATGGCTGCCTCCACACTGGGTCCAGGGCTCGCTGTTTGGGTCAGCTGCTATGGAATTCTGGGAGTTGGAGTCTGTCGTGGGGTCCAGGGCTCTCTGTTTGGGTCAGTTGCTATGGAATTCTGGGAGTTGGAGTCTGTCGTAGGGTCCAGGGCTCGCTGTTTGGCTCAGTTGCTATGGAATTCTGGGAGTTGGAGTCTGTTGTGGGGTCCAGAGTTCGCTGTTTGGGTCATTTGCTATGGAATTCTGGGAGTTGGAGTCTGTTGTGGGGTCCAGAGCGGAGCTCCGCTCCGCTCTGGGCCCACAACAGACTCCAACTCCCAGAATTCCATAGCCTTGGGCCAGTGCAATGAAAGCGGTGCCAAAGCGGGGAATTTCCTCCGTGTGGACGCAGCCAGGGAATCCCTCGCTCCTTCAGAGTCAGGCAGGAGTGCCTCTGAGCATGGCTGAAGTGCTTCCAGAAGAAACTGGAAAGAGTTGGGGAGGCCGAAGTAACTAAAAGGCAGCAAGGACACCCCCCTCAAAAATATAAAGGACCCCCCCCCCACCTCCAAAGGCACCGTCACATTACAACGAGGTCAATCAGGAGGAGTGCCTCTGAGCATGGGCGAAGTGCCGCCTAAGGCGAGCCCAAGCGGAGAGGCAAGATCGCCGCGAAAGAGAACCGGGCGGCGGGTGGGAGCCCAAAGGCGGGCTGAGCTCCAGGCTGGGTCTGGCCTCTCGGGGCACGGATCTCCTGCTGGGACTCACCTGGGGCTGCCTTGGCTCTTGGATCTCCCTGGGCTCAAAGCTGGAGAAGAGCAAGGAAGCGGAGGATCGGATCGGAAAGAACTCTGCTGCTGCTGCTGCTGTCGATCTCTGGCCCCGGACCCAGTCAGCCCCAGGGCCGAGCAGAGAGGGGCGCCGCCTCGGCCGGGCTTTTTATATAAGCGCCTCCGCTCCGCTCCACGCCCCGAGCGCCGACAGGATGAGCCCCGAACAGCAGCAGCAGCAGCAGCGAAGGCAAAGGCAGCGCCACTCCCGCCCGCGCCTTCGGGGCCCCTCCTCCTCCTCCTCCGCTGCTTTCCCCAAAGGACCGATCGCAGAGGCTTCATTCATTCATTCGGCCAGAAAAAGGGGGAGGACACGACGGCGGCCCCGCATTGCAAAGACCTCGGCGTCCACACTGCGCTCTCAGAGCCCGCTTTCGAACAGCTTGGAACTGCCCCCGGCGCAAGGCTAGGGCAACCTCGGAAGGAGAGTTTGGAAGGGGGACTAGTAATAAAGCACATGGCAGGGCTGGCCCAAAGGGAAACCATGCTTGCCCATAGAGAAGCATTGGGGGAAAGTTGCCCATAGAGAATCACTGGGGAAGAGTGGCCCATAGGGAATCATTGGGGAAGAGTGGCCCATAGGGAATCATTGGGGAAGAGTGGCCCATAGGGAATCATTGGGGAAGGGTGGCCCATAGGGAATCATTGGGGAAGAGTGGCCCATAGGGAATCATTGGGGAAGAGTGGCCCATAGGGAATCATTGGGGAAGAGTGGCCCATAGGGAATCATTGGGGAAGGGTGGCCCATAGGGAATCATTGGGGAAGAGTGGCCCATAGGGAATCATTGGGGAAGAGTGGCCCATAGGGAATCATTGGGGAAGGGTGGCCCATAGGGAATCATTGGGGAAGAGTGGCCCATAGGGAATCATTGGGGAAGAGTGGCCCATAGGGAATCATTGGGGAAGGGTGGCCCATAGGGAATCATTGGGGAAGAGTGGCCCATAGGGAATCATTGGGGAAGAGTGGCCCATAGGGAATCATTGGGGAAGAGTGGCCCATAGGGAATCATTGGGGAAGAGTGGCCCATAGGGAATCATTGGGGAAGAGTGGCCCATAGGGAATCACTGGGGAAGAGTGGCCCATAGGGAATCATTGGGGAAGAGTGGCCCATAGGGAATCATTGGGGAAGAGTGGCCCATAGGGAATCATTGGGGAAGGGTGGCCCATAGGGAATCATTGGGGAAGAGTGGCCCATAGGGAATCATTGGGGAAGAGTGGCCCATAGGGAATCATTGGGGAAGGGTGGCCCATAGGGAATCATTGGGGAAGAGTGGCCCATAGGGAATCATTGGGGAAGGGTGGCCCATAGGGAATCATTGGGGAAAGAGTGGCCCAAAGGGAATCATTGGGGAAGAGTGGCCCAAAGGGAATCATTGGGGAAAGAGTGGCCCATAGGGAATCATTGGGGAAGAGTGGCCCATAGGGAATCATTGGGGAAGGGTGGCCCATAGGGAATCATTGGGGAAGAGTGGCCCATAGGGAATCATTGGGGAAAGAGTGGCCCATAGGGAATCATTGGGGAAGGGTGGCCCATAGGGAATCATTGGGGAAAGAGTGGCCCATAGGGAATCATTGGGGAAGAGTGGCCCATAGGGAATCATTGGGGAAGGGTGGCCCATAGGGAATCATTGGGGAAAGAGTGGCCCATAGGGAATCATTGGGGAAGAGTGGCCCATAGGGAATCATTGGGGAAAGAGTGGCCCATAGGGAATCATTGGGGAAGGGTGGCCCATAGGGAATCATTGGGGAAAGAGTGGCCCATAGGGAATCATTGGGGAAGAGTGGCCCATAGGGAATCATTGGGGAAGAGTGGCCCATAGAGAGACATTGGGGAAGAGTGGCCCATAGGGAATCATTGGGGAAGAGTGGCCCATAGGGAATCATTGGGGAAGGGTGGCCCATAGGGAATCATTGGGGAAAGAGTGGCCCAAAGGGAATCATTGGGGAAGAGTGGCCCAAAGGGAATCATTGGGGAAAAAGTGGCCCATAGGGAATCATTGGGGAAGAGTGGCCCATAGGGAATCATTGGGGAAGAGTGGCCCATAGGGAATCATTGGGGAAAGAGTGGCCCATAGGGAATCATTGGGAAAGAGTGGCCCATAGGGAATCATTGGGGAAAGAGTGGCCCATAGGGAATCATTGGGGAAAGAGTGGCCCATAGGGAATCATTGGGGAAGGGTGGCCCATAGGGAATCATTGGGGAAAGAGTGGCCCATAGGGAATCATTGGGGAAGAGTGGCCCATAGGGAATCATTGGGGAAAGAGTGGCCCATAGGGAATCATTGGGGAAAGAGTGGCCCATAGGGAATCATTGGGGAAGGGTGGCCCATAGGGAATCATTGGGAAAGAGTGGCCCATAGGGAATCATTGGGGAAGAGTGGCCCATAGGGAATCATTGGGGAAGAGTGGCCCATAGGGAATCATTGGGGAAAGAGTGGCCCATAGGGAATCATTGGGGAAAGAGTGGCCCATAGGGAATCATTGGGGAAGAGTGGCCCATAGGGAATCATTGGGGAAAGAGTGGCCCATACGGAATCATTGGGGAAAGAGTGGCCCATAGGGAATCATTGGGGAAGAGTGGCCCATAGGGAATCATTGGGGAAAGAGTGGCCCATAGGGAATCATTGGGGAAAGAGTGGCCCATAGGGAATCATTGGGGAAAGAGTGGCCCATAGGGAATCATTGGGAAAGAGTGGCCCATAGGGAATCATTGGGGAAAGAGTGGCCCATAGGGAATCATTGGGGAAAGAGTGGCCCATAGGGAATCATTGGGGAAAGAGTGGCCCAAAGGGAATCATTGGGAAAGAGTGGCCCATAGGGAATCATTGGGGAAAGAGTGGCCCATAGGGAATCATTGGGGAAAGAGTGGCCCATAGGGAATCATTGGGGAAAGAGTGGCCCATAGGGAATCATTGGGAAAGAGTGGCCCATAGGGAATCATTGGGGAAAGAGTGGCCCAAAGGGAATCATTGGGGAAAGAGTGGCCCATAGGGAATCATTGGGGAAGGGTGGCCCATAGGGAATCATTGGGGAAGAGTGGCCCATAGGGAATCATTGGGGAAGAGTGGCCCATAGGGAATCATTGGGGAAGAGTGGCCGATAGAGAATCATTGGGGAAGAGTGGCCCAAAGGGAATCATTGGGGAAGAGTGGCCCATAGGGAATCATTGGGGAAGAGTGGCCCATAGGGAATCATTGGGGAAAGAGTGGCCCATAGGGAATCATTGGGGAAGAGTGGCCCATAGGGAATCATTGGGGAAGAGTGGCCCAAAGGGAATCATTGGGGAAGAGTGGCCCATAGGGAATCATTGGGGAAGAGTGGCCCATAGGGAATCATTGGGGAAGAGTGGCCCATAGAGAATCATTGGGGAAGAGTGGCCCATAGGGAATCATTGGGGAAGAGTGGCCCATAGGGAATCATTGGGGAAGAGTGGCCCATAGGGAATCATTGGGGAAGAGTGGCCCATAGGGAATCATTGGGGAAGAGTGGCCCATAGGGAATCATTGGGGAAGAGTGGCCCATAGGGAATCATTGGGGAAGAGTGGCCCATAGAGAATCATTGGGGAAGAGTGGCCCATAGGGAATCATTGGGGAAGAGTGGCCCATAGGGAATCATTGGGGAAGAGTGGCCCATAGGGAATCATTGGGGAAGAGTGGCCCATAGGGAATCATTGGGGAAGAGTGGCCCATAGGGAATCATTGGGGAAGAGTGGCCCATAGGGAATCATTGGGGAAGAGTGGCCCATAGGGAATCATTGGGGAAGAGTGGCCCAAAGGGAATCATTGGGGAAGAGTGGCCCATAGGGAATCATTGGGGAAGAGTGGCCGATAGAGAATCATTGGGGAAGAGTGGCCCAAAGGGAATCATTGGGGAAGAGTGGCCCATAGGGAATCATTGGGGAAGAGTGGCCCATAGGGAATCATTGGGGAAGAGTGGCCCAAAGAGAATCATTGGGGAAGAGTGGCCCATAGAGAGACATTGGGGAAGAGTGGCCCATAGGGAATCATTGGGGAAGAGTGGCCCATAGGGAATCATTGGGGAAGAGTGGCCCATAGGGAATCATTGGGGAAGAGTGGCCGATAGAGAATCATTGGGGAAGAGTGGCCCAAAGGGAATCATTGGGGAAGAGTGGCCCATAGGGAATCATTGGGGAAGAGTGGCCCATAGGGAATCATTGGGGAAGAGTGGCCCAAAGAGAATCATTGGGGAAGAGTGGCCCATAGAGAGACATTGGGGAAGAGTGGCCCATAGGGAATCATTGGGGAAGAGTGGCCCATAGAGAATCATTGGGGAAGAGTGGCCCATAGGGAATCATTGGGGAAGAGTGGCCCATAGAGAGACATTGGGGAAGAGTGGCCCATAGGGAATCATTGGGGAAGAGTGGCCCATAGGGAATCATTGGGGAAGAGTGGCCGATAGAGAATCATTGGGGAAGAGTGGCCCATAGGGAATCATTGGGGAAGAGTGGCCCATAGAGAATCATGGGGAAAAGAGGCCCATAGGGAATCATTGGGGAAGAGTGGCCCAAAGAGAATCATTGGGGAAGAGTGGCCCAAAGAGAATCATTGGGGAAGAGTGGCCCATAGGGAATCATTGGGGAAGAGTGGCCCATAGGGAATCATTGGGGAGTACTTGTCCATAGGGGATCATTGGGGAGTACTTGTCCATAGGGGATCATTGGGGAGTACTTGTCCATAGGGAATCATTGGGGAGTACTTGTCCATAGGGAATCATTGAGGAGTACTTGTCCATAGGGAATCATTGGGGAGTACTTGTCCATAGGGAATCATTGGGGAGTACTTGTCCATAGGGAATCATTGAGGGGTACTTGTCCATAGGGAATCATTGGGGAGTACTTGTCCATAGGGAATCATTGGGGAGTACTTGTCCATAGGGAATCATTGAGGGGTACTTGTCCATAGGGAATCATTGGGGAGTACTTGTCCATAGGGAATCATTGGGGAGTACTTGTCCATAGGGAATCATTGAGGGGTACTTGTTCATAGGGAATCATTGGGGAGTACTTGTCCATAGGGGATCATTGGGGAGTACTTGTCCATAGGGGATCATTGGGGAGTACTTGTCCATAGGGGATCATTGGGGAGTACTTGTCCATAGGGAATCATTGGGGAGTACTTGTCCATAGGGAATCATTGAGGAGTACTTGTCCATAGGGAATCATTGGGGAGTACTTGTCCATAGGGAATCATTGGGGAGTACTTGTCCATAGGGAATCATTGAGGGGTACTTGTCCATAGGGAATCATTGGGGAGTACTTGTCCATAGGGAATCATTGAGGGGTACTTGTCCATAGGGAATCATTGAGGGGTACTTGTCCATAGGGAATCATTGGGGAGTACTTGTCCATAGGGTATCATTGGGGAGTACTTGTCCATAGGGTATCATTGGGGAGTACTTGTCCATAGGGTATCAATGGGGAGTACTTGTCCATAGGGAATCATTCGGGAGTACTTGTCCATAGGGAATCATTGGGGAGTACTTGTCCATAGGAAATCATTGGGGAGTACTTGTCCATAGGGAATCATTGGGGAGTACTTGTCCATAGGGAATCATTGGGGAGTACTTGTCCATAGGGTATCATTGGGGAGTACTTGTCCATAGGGAATCATTGGGGAGTACTTGTCCATAGGGAATCATTGGGGAGTACTTGTCCATAGGGTATCATTGGGGAGTACTTGTCCATAGGGTATCATTGGGGAGTACTTGTCCATAGGAAATCATTGGGGAGTACTTGTCCATAGGGAATCATTGGGGAGTACTTGTCCATAGGGAATCATTGAGGGGTACTTGTCCATAGGGAATCATTGGGGAGTACTTGTCCATAGGGAATCATTGAGGAGTACTTGTCCATAGGGTATCATTGGGGAGTACTTGTCCATAGGGTATCAATGGGGAGTACTTGTCCATAGGGAATCATTCGGGAGTACTTGTCCATAGGGAATCATTGGGGAGTACTTGTCCATAGGAAATCATTGGGGAGT
This sequence comes from Urosaurus nigricauda, assembly GCA_034509955.1. NCBI lineage: Eukaryota > Metazoa > Chordata > Lepidosauria > Squamata > Phrynosomatidae > Urosaurus > Urosaurus nigricauda. The sequence continues at coordinate 10,164,692 of JAOEGL010000014.1, forward strand.
ACTTGTCCATAGGGAATCATTGAGGAATACTTATCCATAGGGAATCATTGGGGAGTACTTGTCCATAGGGAATCATTGAGGAGTACTTGTCCATAGGGAATCATTGAGGAGTACTTGTCCATAGGGAATCATTGGGGAATACTTGTCCATAGGGAATCATTGGGGAGTACTTGTCCATAGGGAATCATTGGGGAGTACTTGTCCATAGGAAATCATTGGGGAGTACTTGTCCATAGGGAATCATTGAGGAATACTTATCCATAGGGAATCATTGGGGAGTACTTGTCCATAGGGAATCATTGAGGAGTACTTGTCCATAGGGAATCATTGAGGAGTACTTGTCCATAGGGAATCATTGGGGAATACTTGTCCATAGGGAATCATTGGGGAGTACTTGTCCATAGGGAATCATTGGGGAGTACTTGTCCATAGGGAATCATTGGGGAGTACTTGTCCATAGGGAATCATTGAGGAATACTTGTCCATAGGGAATCATTGAGGAATACTTGTCCATAGGGAATCATTGGGGAATACTTGTCCATAGGGAATCATTGGGGAGTACTTGTCCATAGGGAATCATTGAGGGGTACTTGTCCATAGGGAATCATTGGGGAGTACTTGTCCATAGGGAATCATTGGGGAGTACTTGTCCATAGGGAATCATTGAGGGGTACTTGTCCATAGGGAATCATTGGGGAGTACTTGTCCATAGGGAATCATTGAGGAGTACTTGTCCATAGGGTATCATTGGGGAGTACTTGTCCATAGGGTATCAATGGGGAGTACTTGTCCATAGGGAATCATTCGGGAGTACTTGTCCATAGGGAATCATTGGGGAGTACTTGTCCATAGGAAATCATTGGGGAGTACTTGTCCATAGGGAATCATTGAGGAATACTTATCCATAGGGAATCATTGGGGAGTACTTGTCCATAGGGAATCATTGGGGAGTACTTGTCCATAGGAAATCATTGGGGAGTACTTGTCCATAGGGAATCATTGGGGAGTACTTGTCCATAGGGAATCATTGAGGGGTACTTGTCCATAGGGAATCATTGGGGAGTACTTGTCCATAGGGAATCATTGAGGAGTACTTGTCCATAGGGTATCATTGGGGAGTACTTGTCCATAGGGTATCAATGGGGAGTACTTGTCCATAGGGAATCATTCGGGAGTACTTGTCCATAGGGAATCATTCGGGAGTACTTGTCCATAGGAAATCATTGGGGAGTACTTGTCCATAGGGAATCATTGAGGAATACTTATCCATAGGGAATCATTGGGGAGTACTTGTCCATAGGGTATCATTGGGGAGTACTTGTCCATAGGGAATCATTGAGGAGTACTTGTCCATAGGGAATCATTGAGGAGTACTTGTCCATAGGGAATCATTGGGGAATACTTGTCCATAGGGAATCATTGGGGAGTACTTGTCCATAGGGAATCATTGGGGAGTACTTGTCCATAGGGAATCATTGGGGATTACTTGTCCATAGGGAATCATTGAGGAATACTTGTCCATAGGGAATCATTGAGGAATACTTGTCCATAGGGAATCATTGGGGAATACTTGTCCATAGGGAATCATTGGGGAGTACTTGTCCATAGGGAATCATTGGGGATTACTTGTCCATAGGGAATCATTGGGGAGTACTTGTCCATAGGGAATCATTGGGGAATACTTGTCCATAGGGAATCATTGGGGATTACTTGTCCATAGGGAATCATTGGGGAGTACTTGTCCATAGGGAATCATTGAGGAATACTTGTCCATAGGGAATCATTGAGGAGTACTTGTCCATAGGGAATCATTGAGGAGTACTTGTCCATAGGGAATCATTGGGGAATACTTGTGCATAGGGAATCATTGGGGAGTACATGTCCATAGGGAATCACAGGAGAATACCTGTACTTGTTATGGGCAAGCATTCTCCAATGATTCCGTTTGGGCAAGTATTCTCCAATTATTCTCTATGGGCAAGCATGGTTTCCCTATGGGCCAGCAGTGCTATTTGTTTTAGTACCTCCCCCCTCCAAACTCCCCATCCCAGAATGCCCTAGCCTTGCCCCAGGGCAGTTAAAGCGGGCTCAAAATGGGTTATCCCCCCAAAAAAAACCCTTCCCAGAATGCCTTAGCATTGAGCTTCCCCAGGGTTCTGGAAAACTAGGGTAAGAGTTAGCTGGGTTTTGCTTAGTAACAGTGAAAGTGGTCTTAAACCAGGTTCTCTTTACATTTGCTCCCCCACCCAACTCCTGTTCCCAGAATGCCCTAGCCTTGAGGCCAAGGGAGTCAGTCAGGGCTGGAGTCAGCCTCTGAGCCTGTGCTGCATGGCTCTGTGCAGCCTACGCCTGTTTACTCAGCCAGCAAACCCCACTGAGTTCAATGGGGCTCCCTCCCACAGAAGCCAGGCTTTCGTGAGGAAAAAGGAGGAGCAATACTTTCTTAGGCTGGATTAAAGTGCCAACCAAAGGGGGGCTTTGTGTGGGCAGAGGCGGCCCCCATTGAGCCTCTCAAGCAGGCTTAACTTTGGAGTAAAATGCAGAAAGGTTGTGGCTGTGGCAGCGGCATTTGCAGTTAGAACCATTCTCCCCATCGAGGTCCCAAAAGAGGTGTTCAATGGAGAGAAGGGGTTTCCAAACTTTGCTCCCCCGGATGTTTCAGACCTCAGCTCCCAGAATCCCCAATGGCTTCCTGGGGCTTCTGGGAGTTTGAACACCTGGAGGAGCAAAGTTTGGGAACCATTGAGAGCAGTGATTCCCAAACTCAGGCCCTCCAGGTGTTTTGGGACTGCAGCACCCAGAAGCCGCAGTCATCTTTTGGTCTGGGATTCTGGGAGCTGAAGTCCCCAAACCTGGAAGGCCAGAGTTTGGGAATCACCGAAGAGGAATTGAGGATGGCGATATTCAGATGCAAAACTTCCCACTGAGCTCCTCAAAGTCAATCCTGAGTCATAAAGACGAGAGTCCTAGAAGTATCCGGGGGCCACCTGAGCACCCAAACTGAGCGTAGTACATCTGGAGCCCAGATATATCCTACAACTGCAGCCCAGTTTTTCCAAACACAGGAGGCAACTGAACTAGGTATTCCCCCCCCCCCCCCCCAGTATATGGCAATATTCTCACACCTTATTTATTAGCTACATATACCTCTCACCATGCCTCCAATGGGTTTGAGGCAGTGTAGGTGCTCTTCTTTCCCCTTGCTTTCACAACAACCACCCTATAAGGTAGGCCTGTTGAGAAAGGAGGTCAGCCTGAGAGGGACTGAGTGACCAAAGGTACCCTAGAATTCAAAGATATAGCTGAGTTAGTCTGTAAAAAAGTTATTTATGAGAGATCTTGTAGCACCATTTGAGACTAACTAAAGAAAGAAGTTGGCAGCATAAGCTTTCAGAGACTTAAGTCTACTTTCTCAGATGCATTCGAAAGCTCATGCTGCCAATTTGCATCTGAGGAAGGAGACTTAAGTCTAGGGAAAGCTCATGGGGCCAACTTGTTTCTCTGGTTAGTCTCAAAGGTGTTACAAGATCTCTCTACATACCAAAGGTAGCCTAATAAATTTTCCAGCTTAGGGCTGTAGGACTTAGAACCTAGATCTTTCAAGTTCTACTCCAACATTTGTGTCCCCGGACCACACTGGCTCTTTTCTTTCACAGGGTTTGGGAAAACCTAGGTAAGAGTTAGCTCTTTTTGTTGTTGTTGTTGTTTAGTAACAACCCCTGGCAGGCGGGATAGGCCAAAAGCGAGGGAATGGGGAGAAGGAGGGTTTGATGGATTAGCAGAGATTTAAAATGGGGATGCTCACAGACCTGTTGGGTCCTTTTTGATACCAGACATTGCTCTCCCACTGTTAAGGTGCATATGGAATTGCTGGGAATGAGTAATCTTGCGCTTTGAGTGTGTTTGTATCTCACCATGCTTTATATCCACCCTAGTGAGCACCATGTAGCCTCCTCTCCCTTTCTTTAGTATGACTTATCTTTTCAGTTTGAAAGCCTGATGGCAGGCTTCTTCAGTGAGGTGAGCTGCTTTAGGACACAGTTAACAGTCTGAAAAGTGGAATAAAATGGTGAGCAATGTCTTAATATGGGTGGGAAGAGACTAGGCACACCATTAAAAAAACAAAACAAAACAAAAAACACATTTCAAACGCAAGGGAAACCATATTATCATTCTCAAAGAACACCTCAACCCATGTTTGGCTAACCAAGGATCATCACCACTGGGATTTTGACACTTCTAAAATGTGTGCTAATGCACACTGCACCACTGTTGTACAATTCCTTCAGTGCTTAAAAATGTTTACGGGCAGAGGAAAACAATGAAAACAAAAGAATCAGGTATAAAATCATTAAATTCAGTTACTTATTTTTTTAACAGGGGAATGGGGAGATGCAGATCTCCCAGGGCTGAGAAATTGCCCATTCCTGGCAGAGCACCTTCAAGTGTTTGAAGAGCATAGTCTTGGTGTAACATTTACAACAAACCTGCAAGGCAAGTTGTTATCCCTGTTTTAAAGATGGGAGGCCCGAGAAAGTGATTTGCGGCCACCTAGCAACCTTGCTGCGGCGGTGACACCCGAACCCTGGACTTCCCCGTTCGTAGTTCAGGCTCTTGGCCATAACACCACACCAGCTATTTTAAAAAAACTAGTGGAAATGAAGCAAATCAAAAGATCAACTCGAGGTACTACTGCTGAACCGGTGTCACTCAAAACCCTAACTGCCACGGTGGGCTGCATGGCAATGGCTTCACTCACCCAGGACATCCGTCGCACACATCAAAACAGTGTTTGATCAAAAATGGCACAATTATTCTACTTGTTCTACAAAAGCTGGCTTTTCTGCAGTTTGTAAAGAAGTACGTAAGTAGTGCAGGACAAAGAGGAGACCAGTAGTCGGACGATAAGGTCATGTAGAAGTCCCATAAAGAGTCAGTAAACCAAGTGTGTCCAGCCCAGAATAAATGGTCAGGACTGGCTGGTAGGTCTGCAAGCAGTCTACCAATAAGAGTCTTTGCATGACTATATCACACTATACTGGACCACTTCTAACCACCATCCCCTCCAAAGGCCTTTGCCACATGAGAAAAAAAGACTTTCATGAGAAGAAGACAACACCTTCTCTTTTAACAAAGGGAAGGGGTTCCTATAGGAATCTAAGGTATGGCCAAAGGGGGGGGGGGAGTTTTCAATATTTTATCTTTACCCTCTCCCCCTCTACCGGCACCTTCTTAAGTACAGTGGAAACTAATGTTTGACATCATTTCTGAGTCCTTTTAATTTTTCTTCATTTCCATGGCAACTCATGGCACACACATACACACAGATATATATACACAAAGTCTGTTCTTGATCAAGAGTTCTCTTTTCACCTGATTAAAAAGGGGGAAGGGGGAGAGGGAAGAGACCAGATCCAAGAAGGATGCTTCTTGTGATTTGCAAAAGCAAATTGGCTGCTTCAAGGCTAAGGTACAGACTCTGTGCTGCATACCATCAACTTTCCACAAGGAAAGTCCAAAGCCACAAGGAGCCACTGCTTTGAGGACAAGCTGAGATGTGTGCGGTGTGTGTTTTCAAGTCGTTTCTGACTTATGGCAACCCTATCGTGGGGTTTTCTTGGCAAGATTTGTTTAAAGGAGATTTGCCATACTGCATGCTTATTGGAAGTTAGGCAAAAGAGCTCACCTGGCTGTTCCATCTCCGCTGGTCAACAATAAAACTTGCAAATATCAAATTGGAAACAAGGCCTTCCAATAAGGTCAAGAAAACAATTTTCACAATTTGTGCTTCCAAGCATCTTTCCCTTACTTTTGAGCAATGACAGGCAACCCCTGGACACATCTAAGTGTTCAGGACTCAGACGCAGGATACTCCCCAAGCCAATGCACAGGAGGCAATTCCACTCCACTCAAAAGGGAGCCTGCTGGAATTAAGGATGGAAATGCATCCTGGCAAGCTATTTCAATCAAAGGTGGCATATCGAATGCTCCATATGACAAGGTAGTCAGATATGAAATTCTGTGCACACTTACTTAGGAGTAAGTTCCTCTGAATTCAACATGGCCTACTTCCAAGTAAACATACACAAAACAGGGCTACTCTGCAGCTGTGCTGTCTTATTTATTCTGAAAAATACCAGTTGCAGGAAAACTTACCAGAATGTGCTAAACAAAAGCTTGTTTCTAGGAATATAGGTCCAAGACACACTGCAGAAACAATCCAGTTTGAGACGGCTTTAACTGCCCTGGCTCAGTGCTAGGGAATCCTGAGAAGTGTCCTTTATTGTGTGGCACTAGAGCTCTCTCATAGAGAAGGTTAAATGTTTCACAAACACTAAAGTTCCCAGGACTCCCTAGTACTGAGCCAGGACAATTAAAGCGGTCTCGAACTGGATTATTTCTGCGGTGTGTTTTGGACCACAGTTGGTTAGATCAACAACTCTCTTCAGAACAGAAAGATCCAAGAAAAAGGGGTATATGTTTGTGTGTGTTTTTGCGGGGGGTCCCTTTCCCTGGACACACATCTCTGGGCTGTCTTAGCTATTTTTTCCCCCATAGACTTTTAAAAGCAGAAGCCAAGGGCATCCAAAAGTTAAAGGGACAAAAAACCCTCTGCCTTCTCTCCATGTAATTCCCACACTGAAAACGCCTCTGTCTTTATATTAATCAGAGTGGGAATCATGTGGGTGAGCAGGAATTTTTTGACGGTAACTACCAACATTCCTCACATTGGCAATACTGGTTAAGACCGATGGGACGTACAGTTCAACCTCATCTGGAAAGCTACAGGATTCCCACCCCTTTACAGATTATATTACAGACTACATTAAAGATGTTTTTAAAACCCTTTCCCAAATTTTAATTGTTATTAACACACCATGAACCTTTGAAGAAAAAGATGGGTAATAAATCACACCAACTATAATATCATCTATGTCTAGAGAAAGTAGAGCTATGGGTAATTTCTGCCCACTGGTTCTAACGTGGATGTCAGACGCAACAGGAAATAATTATGGATTTCCGTCTAAGACTAGGAAGGGTAGGAGAGATCCCTGGGATTCTGGAGAACCACTGCCAACCCAAACAGATGGAACAATGGTCTGGCTTGTCCAGGGGTAGTTCTTCTACTCAGTCGACTGAGGCAACCGCCTCAGGTGGCAGATGTTGGATGGTACGGGTAGAAGGCACCCCAAGTGTTTCTTCTGAGTCTCCAGACCATTCCCCTCACTGGAAGGCAGGGCTGTATGTCTCATGTGGCCTATTCTGCACCAGCTAAACAATCCTGCTGCTTTCTGGCATAGTAAAGTTGGAAGATCCAAATACTGTACTGTTCCCATGAGTTCTATACATGGAATTGGGGGCAGGGGAATCTTGTCTTTTTTCTCAGGCTACAAAATGTCTTGGGCAGGTTGTGGAAAGTTAGCACAAGGCAGATTAAAATCCGGAAGATCTTTTCTCCTTGATTTGAAGAGGATGTTGTCTGTGAAAACCCCATTAGATCAAATGGAAACTGTACAACAACACCATAGCATGTCCACGTTTTTTCCCCCCACACAGGGTTTGTGATGGAAAACTTCCCAGCAAAAAGGTGACATCTGTATTTCATCCCTCCAGTCTCCACTATTTTATTATTCAATTAATTTTAAAAAAATATCCTGAGGAATTCAGCCCACTGTATAGCCTGAATTGAGTTTTCCTCCCCCCCTCCACATTTTATCCTCACAACCCTGTGAGGTAGGCTAGGCTATGGGTGAGGGAAGTGTTCCAAAAGTGACCGTGAGCTTTAAAGCTGAGCGGGGCTTTAAATCTAGGTCTTATCCTAGATCCGACCCCAGGCTTCTCCCAATCTGTTACCCTCCAGATGGGTTGGACCACAACCCCCCATCATTCCCAATCTGCATTACATTTTTTCTGGGAATAATGAATTATAGTTCAAAACCACTGAGCATCAGCTTAGGGGAAGGCTACCCAAAACTGACTCTTCACAGCCCTGGGCTCATGCTTTGGTGGTATTATGTTCTTGCTTCTGAATGAACAAAATATCACTTTCAATAAATAAAGATGAGATAAGTGGAAGCCAAAAAAACCACCAACCACCCCCCCCCCAAACCAAAGCTCCCTCTAAAACAAAACAATTAAGGAAAGCCAGTAGAAAAATGCCAAAGGGCCCCATGCTCTTGTCACTGGCCTTGTGTGGGACATCCAGATGTTATACATCATCCCTGGCTAATGAAAACCTAATTATCCCCCCATTTGGATGCAGAGAGAACTAATTCAATAGAAAGGCATCTGCTTATAACACAAGCCCGCCCTGCAGGAGAGATGCCTGTGAGATCAGAGGCATTTCAGCACACAGACAGCTCAAAATTGTTTTCAGGCTAGCAACATAATGGGGGGAGATGAAACCCCTGCCCCCAAACCCAGTAGGCAAGAAACTGGCCACCAGAAAATGATTTTTTTAAAAAACCACACCAAACCCATAGGTGTGACCTCTTCCAAGAGCAACCCTCATATCCATCCAGGGAAATCACGTTTAAAAACAGCAAAATTTCACCTGCCAGTTTAAGGAGTATGACCTGGTAAGAGACCACCAAAGAATACCAGGCGAAATTTCAGAAAGAAAGCAATAGCAAACCACATCTGAATGCTCCTTGCCTAAGGAAACTCTATGAAATTCATGGGGTCAACATAAATTGACAGGCAAATTTCGTAGGGTTTTCATAGGCAAGGCGTATTCATTGGTGGTTTGTGATTGCTTCCCTCTTAAATTTAGCCTACAGCAACGGAGAGGGGTGTGTGTCCAGGAGTGTGTCCTCCGGAGACGCACAAATACTCCTGGGCTTTCCTGACTGTGGTAGCAGCACTCTTTGCATCACTGGACAGATTCACTTCAGAATGATTTGCAAGACATTGATTCAATCTGGATGAACCCGCCTCGAATCCCATTGTGGAGAAAGGCAGGATATAAATCCTGGAAATAAATTTATTTATTTATTTTTTATATGCCACCGTTCTCCCAGAAAGAGATTCAGGGCAGCTCACAGAAGGAAATCAATTAAAATCTACCAATGCAATTTTAAAAACAATGAAAATAATCATAACTAAAACTATACAAAATTATTTCTAAAAATTAAGTTTAAAAATAAGTAAAATGCACATCTCAATAAAAAAAAAAGCCTCCCTGACACAGTTACATATCCAAAGTCTGCTTAAATCAAACGGTTTTTGCCTGCCAATGAAAGGAGAGCAAAGAAGGGGCCAGCCTTTCCTCCAGATGCAATTCATGGGTTCACCATAAGTCAACAGGCAAATTTCACAGGATTTCACCCTAAATCTATCCAAATCAACTCAATTTAGTTTGGGATTTTGTCTGAATCCAACACACACACACACCCTAAATGTTATATGGAAAGGTAATGGTTACTTTTGTGAAAACCTTATGTCCTAAGACTTATTTACTGAAACTCAGGGATGGGAAGCTTGTGGCTCTCCAGATGGTGTTGGACTAAAACTCCCATCAACCCTAGCCAGCACAGCCAGTGGTGAGGGAAAGGGGGGAGATGTAGTCCAACAATATTCCCAATGTTTCCCTGTGGGCAACTATTCCCCAATGTTTCTCTATGGGCAACTATTCCCCAATGTTTCTCTATGGGCAACTCTTCCCCAATGTTTCTCTATGGGCCACTCTTCCCCAATGATTCCGTATGGGCCACTCTTCCCCAATGATTCTCTATGGGCAACTATTCCCCAATGATTCTCTATGGGCAACTCTTCCCCAATGATTCTCTATGGGCAACTCTTCCCCAATGATTCCCTATGGGCAAGGATTCCCCAATGATTCACATTGTGATTTGCTCCATCTTTCATTTTCAACATTTCTCGCAGAGGGAAGCTTGGTCATGGACATTGTAAGAAATGAAAAGTGTAGCAATATCCAGCTGCCTAGGACTGCTTGAAGGACCAGACCAGGAAATAAATAATAAAACCTTTTTCTAGACATCACTAATGGGGAGCTGGCAGGGTACCAGGGTTCTAGCAGCTGACCAAGGATGGCAACTGTTGATGTTTCCCCTGGAAAGAGGACCCTGCTCATAATTTGATTTATGCTAGAAAGTCCCTCAGCTTTCAACTGGAGAATGTGAAGAGTTCACCTAAGCAGCTACAGATACTCAAATCTCCAAGGTGCGCAAAAGTTTGGTAGCTAAGGAGAACAGTACCACCTATGCTTAGAAGCCTAGCAACACCATCTGGCCTGGCCTCAAGTTGAAGAGCCCTCCCTCCATGACAAGACCATCTGGCCTAGGAGGGAGTGGAAGGGCAGGCCAAACTCCATCGGGCCTGTCCTAGATTAAGAAGCAGAGCCCTCCCTCCAGTCCATCTGCCTTGGTCCAGGCCTCAGAGGGAGAGAAGAACTGCTGGACCTGATCCCTTTCCCCACAACCATTCCCTTCTCCTTTTGTGTCGTGTCTTTTTAGATTGTAAGCCTGAGGGCAGGGAACCATCTAATTAAAAATAATAATTGTAAGCCGCTCTGATAGCTTTTAGGGTTGAAAAGGGGGGTATAAATAAATAAATAAATAAATATTATTATTATTATTATTATGCTGCACATGGGTCTTTAATGGTAGAATTCAAAGATATAGCCATGTTGGTCTGTAGAATCAGTATGTAGAGAGATCATGTAGCACCTGAAAGACTAACTGAAAGAAAGAAGTTGGCAGATTGATAGGCATAGTTTTTAAAAGGTAGAATAGCCAGTTTTTTAAAAAAGGAAAACACCAACAACTTCCCAATCCCATATCAAAATCCTGCAAGTGCTTCCATACTTTGAAAGTATAGTGACTAGAGCAAAGATAGAAATCCTACAGCCCTGTAGATATTGTTGGACTGAAACTTCCATCAGTTCCAACTAGATGCCCCAATAGTGAGAGATTATCGGAGTCGCACTCTAACACCTTCCGGAGGGCCAAAACTTGACTCCTGTGTTGGAAGAAAGATGGGGAATAAATATATAAATAAATAAACTTGGCCATCCTTGGGCTAGAGTGCTCGGCTTAAAGTGTGGAGGTCTAGTTTCAAATCCCTATACAGCTACCACCTTCTTGGGCTGATCTTAGGCTAGTCACAAACCTTCAGTGTGATCTACCTCACAGGGCTTCTGTGAGGACAAAAGAGTATAGAAACCATATATACTGCCCTTAGCTTCTGGGAGAAACTCTGGTGGGGTTGAGATGGCAGCGTGATGAGTCCTCCTCCTCCACTTGCTTACTCAGAAGTAAGCCCTACTGAACTCAAGAATCTTGCTTTAAGGTAAACATTCAGAAAGCTAGGCAGAACATTTTGCAAAGGAAACCAAGAATTTGTGCTGCAGTGAAGATGAAACTTCTATAAGTAATTCTTAAAGCAGGGATGGGAACTTTGGGATCTTTTGGATATTGTTGGATTGCCACTCCTAGCAGGTCTAACTAGCACAGGCAGCAATAAGAAATGTTGGGATCTACAATTCAACATCTGGAGGGCTACATAATTTCTCACTCATCTTAAAAAAACAAAAAAGAAATACATAAATAAATCAGGAAGCCCATATCTTCTGAGCATGTCATCCAGCAGACATTCTCCCTAATCCGCAACCTGCTACGCCCTCCAAAGTGCTACAGGACCTAACAGTTTCCTTATACACAGAGAGAATAAGAAAGAGAGACAGTAAGAGAGAACTCATTTCCTGAGCGCACATCAGCATGTAGCCAGAAAAGCACTGTGTACACAAAAGAGAAGGTGACCAACACACTTGGGAGACCCTAAAAGTTTACAGAGGTGGTAAAATGTATGAAAAAACCCAAAGTGGAGAGAGAAGCCCCAAACAGCTCAGCAACCAGTGTGTGTGTTCAGTGGGCACAGAATGCTAACAAAAGTATGACCAGTCAGTTCATTTTGGAACATGTCCTGGGCAAAATCCTCGATCATCTCTTTTCTAAATACCAGCTGCTGGGCAACAGAAGCAAAAGTGGACTGTTACTACAAAATCCTGGTGGAGGGGGGTTCCCATATACATCTGGTTGGCTACTGGGAAAGGCAGAAAGGCTGGATTAGTTCTGAAACTGACACCTTCCAAAAAACAAAAACAAAACTCTACCATCCAGAACCTTCCCCCATGAGAACGGCCATGCTGACTAGGGATTCTGGGAATCATGATATATAAACACTTCCATCCCATGGCCTAGATAGGCCATTAGTCTGACCCAAGAGAGCTGTTTTGATGTGTGATAATCTTACAAACCACTGACACAATCACTCCCAAGTGCCCAGTCAAGTACTGTGAAGCTCATAATTCCTGATTAATTACAGAAGATCTTTGAGCAATGAAACAATCCAGACAATAGCTAGAGTAGCATAGGCCATGGAAAGAGCGTGATCAGAGATAGTGCGGACTCTTTGTTCTGACTGTAATACAGCAAGATGGGAATAGAAGGCCCTGTGTTACAGAGATTGCCCACCTGCCAACAGGACTGGTTTTGAAGAGTGATCTTCTGTTCAGTCCCATGGCTGTGAAGTGCTACAGTACTCTATCCATGCTCTTCAGTATGAAATCACTGAGTGAGTTCATTAGGACTTTGATGGTTGGGTATCATCTGAAGTCGATGAGCTCTGCTTCTCCTTGTCAATGGAGCCAGCTGGGACTGTAATGGGCTGATTGAGGGCCAATAATCGCTCAATAAGATGATGCTTCTGTCGATTGATGATTCTTGGGCCTGAGAATTGGGTAAGCGACCTGCTCGGGATGTGGTTGCATTTCATCTTTTAAGAGATGCACCTGAGCACTTCATTTTTGTCACTAGAGTCCCATGTAGACTGCATGGCTCAAAGTGCTTGGGGCCAGTTTTGACTTGGTCCACCCACTGCAACCTTTCCTGGACAGGGATAACCTACGTTCAGTAGTTAATGTGCTCTTGGATTCGCAGTTCGATAAACGCAGTGCGTTCTATGGGGGACTGCTCTTGAAGATGACTTGGAATTCTGCAGCCAGTGGTACAATACGCAGCAGTTAGTCTGCAGACAGGAACATCTAGAAATCATGTGATACTAGCTCTAATGGAACTGTACTGGCTGTCAATTCTCTTCTGATCAGAGTTGTAAGGTGCTGGTGACAATATTTAAAGCCTCAAATGGTTTGGGGCCTTGTATTTGAAGGAGCACCTCTCTCTGTTTATTTCTGTCTGAAAATTTAGGCCTCCTGCAGTGGTCCTTCTCTGTGTTCCACCAGTGGGAGCAATACATTGTATGAGAATGTGGGAGAGGCTCTCATTTTGCTATGGAATGCTCTCCTCTTACAGAGACACTGACTGGTTTCATTGCAATTTCTAGTAAAATCATTTTTTTTTTAAAAAAAAAAATCAGAGTCTTTGGGTGTAATAATTTTGCTCAAATGTATACAATTTAAAATCTGTTTTAAATGGTTGAATAAACTTAATCTGATTAAGAAATCTGAATTTTTTTCTTACTGTTTCAAATTGTAAATTATTTGCATGTCAGCATGTGATCTTGTGATAAGAGGATAGGAATCAATCAATCAAACAAACAAACAAACAAGCAGAAAAGTTCCTTTGGGCCCTTGACCAATATTCTCAATTGGAGGTGAATCTCTTTTTAATTATCAGCCAAATTGGACCACAAACCTAGCCATCCAACCCTTTACCAGATACATACGAGTGAGCTCCTCTTTGGGCCAGTAACAGACACATTCGATATATAAGCTCCAAACTTAGATTACTGATCACTGTCTAGAAACAAGCATTAAGAGACAGCTTTGAAAATTATAAAACAGTTATGGAATTGATCAACTATCTAAGCCTGATGCAATTTCAACTATCTAAACCTGATGCAGTATCTGAGACGCTATAGGATAATGTATTTTAACTGTGCTGTAACGTTAACAAAAAGAAGATGTAATATAATATTCATGAAATCAGAAACAAACAAAAAAGCAGTCTCTTTCAAGTCCAATGCAATCTCAAATTGAAATCAGTGTATGGTAATACTTATTTTTCAGAGCTTCTCCTCCCCACAGCAGCAGATTCATTTCTCCTTCTCTCCCAGGAAAGACTTATAAAGATGCTTTTAAAGTAGCTAATTACTGAAACAGTTAATCAAAAGAGCCCCAGGAGCCATACAGTGGAACACTGAGAAGCAGAAAATTAGAACAGCTTACTTACACACGACATTTTGCTCTCTGTTTGAAAGAAATATTACTACAAGGGGGTTAGAAGGTTTGCCCTGGGATTCTGGTATTATACAATGGCCCACTCTCATAGTAGGGACAGATGCTGTTTCCTTTGAGCAAATATAACCTTGAGAAGTTCAGACTTAGAGAACTTGGTCAACTTTGCCAAGTTCTGTACCTCTAGACATTCTCCCATCCTTCTTCCAAAAACACAGGGTGGACTGTATGTTTCCTCTCTTCTTTTATCCTTACAATAACTTTATGGAATAAGTTAGGCTCAGCTAGGCTGAGAGATAGTGACTCTCAGTCAACCATTAGGCTTTCTAGATGAACAGGAATTTAAACGAAGCTCTCCTCTTATGATAAGCTAATGCCAGTCTCCCTCACCACTGAAAATTAATATCCATAGTTTATACATGGTAAATTCTGTCATTTCTATCCACACTGGACACAACTTAGCCAAAGTTGACCACTCATCCACCTCCTTCAGTGGGAGAGCTTTAAGCAACTGCTTACCCTTTCCACACTGAAATCAAAGGGACTCAAGGTTACAGTCCTATGCATATCTTGTTGCTGTGTGCCTTCAAGTTCCTGACTTATTCATACATTTGAGTGTAAAGCTCTATCATAAAGCCAGGACTGTGGGATTCTAGGGGGTCACGTCCGCCCTCTCCTGAAGAAACCTTGGAGGTCTCTACTGCTCCTTCACAGCACTTCCCTGTGAAACAAATTTTGCCCTCAAATCCCTCCTGAACCCTCTCTAGGGGGTGTGGGGGTCCCAGGACATTTGTGATGCCTGGAGAGTTGGGCACATGCAGTCCATGGATTGCGCCTTGCCCACCCTCAAACAAAGCCTTAGGAGTGGTATGGTATTGGGGAAAGGGGTGTGAGCATCTCAAGAAGCCCAAAGGGCTGAATTGGGACTCCAGGAGTGCCAGACTTGACCCTAGGGCCCAAGGTTCTCTTTCTCTGGTCTCAAAGACCCTGTTACTGAAGGAATGGTTATAGTCTGTGTCCCCCCCCCCCCCCCCACTTCTTTAGCATCACTGTCACATAATTCTCCCCCCTCCTGCACCCCAATAGTCTGGGATGACATTTCATGCATCTGCTGAAGAGGACTCCCTTCCTCAAAAAGCTTTTGCCATCATCAGTGTTTTAAGACGCAACACTTTGTGTTCTGTTTGCTACAACAGATTACTATGGCCACCATGCTGGGAAATGGAAAACAAGATGCCCTCACTAGGAAAGAAAAGAAAGTTTCTCCTTGTGGTTGAAATAATGCAGAGAAACTGAAACATGTAACAGAAAATGAAACATCTATTCACTATGGCATTGTATTTTTCACCATTCACGGTGAAAAATCAAATTTCCCCTTACATTATTGATTATAAAGGAGTATGGCGTAAGAGTCTGACTTCACTGTTTTTTCATTATAATCCAAATCTGCAGCTATCCTGTAGTTTTTAATGTAAATGCTTATTGTTATCACTGTTTACATTTTCACCCCATTCAACTTGCAAAGAACTCAGAGTACATGATTCTACTCCTATGTTATTCTCATATGTGATTCCATCCTCATTCTGTCTTCACAACAGTCCTGTGAGGTAGCTTAGTCATCTCACAAAGCTGTCATCCATTTCAACGGAGTCTGTTCAAGAGAACTTGCTGTACTTGATGTAAGTTACAATGAAGGAGGGATTCATTTTTATTTTCAGAATGTAACATATACCCCTTTCTCTCCCTCCCTACACTCAGACTACAGATATAAGGCAGGCCACTTCTGAATCAGTGTCCCTCTCTTCGAGCATTTCTAAACAGAGGGCTTCTCAGACTAGTGAACAGCATGAATTATGTAGCCATTCTATTTTCTTAACAGATTTTCTGCAATAAGGAAAAAAAATATGGAAGAAGTGGTGACAACACTATCTGAAACCTTAGTAAAATTCAGTTAATGTGGTAGGGTGACAGTGAGATTGAAAACCTCATCTGAAGCTGTGCTCTCCCTCTCATTCCTCCTCTCTCTCACACATTCACACAAACACAATCTGTATGTGTGTGTGACACACATGAACATGCACGCACACACACACATAAAGAGAGAGTCAATATGTCATATAAACAATAAACCAAACAGAATGCCGTTTGACTGCTTCTTCTTGGGAACTATACTCTTTCAGACAGACCCTGATGGGTATAAAATAATGATGGCTGCCTACCTGCCCTCTACAAGAATGTGTGGATTAAATAAGGGATACTGTTTGCATAAGCCAAAACTCTTGCTGAACAGTTGCCATGTCCACACTTTTTTTTTTACGTGAGCCCAGCAGGCATCTCTCTCTCTCTCTCTCTCTCTCTCTCTCGTGTCTCTCTGGCAACATTAGTCCTTAAAAAAACAAAAACAAAACTGGATATATCTATTGAAAGCTTAGCATCATCTGCAGAGTAATATCAGAAGTACTTCAGCCTTGGATAAACCAGCCCAGTGGGATCCGACATCAACCTGAACAGAAGCGAGGATGTCTGCTTTGGTTAGGGGTCACTACTCCCTAGACCAGAGCTAAAGAACCTCTGTCCAGATGTGTTGCTAGACTCAAAACTCCTATATGCCCAAGTCAGCAGAGCCAAGTATGGATGTTGTACGGTGCAGTCCAACACATTTGGAAGGCTACAAGTTGTCCAGTTCTGCCTGATAGTTTGCAGTTTGTAAGTGAGCAGAGAATGGAGAACCTGTTAGAAAGCTACTGCTGGAATTCCTCAGTCATTACACATCCATGTCCACAAAGTAACGTTTTAGAGCTCGAATTGTTTGATCCTAAACTGACTCTTGGGGGCTTTCTTCTGCAGGATCTCTACTGAAGATGACGGCTGCCTGTTTAAACTTTCTATACTAGCATAACACAGGCTTTGTTGCATGCAGGGAAAACCAAATTTCCTCCCTGTGACACATGTCATCTTCCGAGGGGGGGGGGGGATCAGATCATTCTTTCCATTGGGACAAGGGGTGTAAGAGATGACGCAGAGGGGAGGAGAACTGGGAGGGGGGGCAGGTTGTGTTTGTGAGCTCACAACCCTGGGTTAGCACTGTTAAGACTCTGCCCTGAGCTCAGAGGATTTCCATGGCCTCTCCTGGGCTTTTCCAAAGCTTCAATATCCTCCGGAAGCCTTCTGCTCTGGCCAGGATCAAGTCAAGCCTACAGCAGTGGCTCCCAGGGCGGCAGGCAGCAGTGGCTTTGGAGATACTTAGCTGCTTGCATATTACTCGGAGCATCTTTGAGGGATTACAACACTGAGAGGAGGGGGTGAGAAGGGAGATAAAGAAAAAAGCTCAACATATTTATACTAAATGCTCCCGAGCCCATGTAAACCGTATGCACACACGCTCCAGACGAGAGTAGGTGGCCTGGCACAGAGATGGATCTGAACTGGGACTGATGCCAGGGTTCTTTCTTTCTCCGCTCCAATTTAGGAAGCAGTGTTGTGTCTATTCAAAGCCTTGCCTAGAGATGGCAGTGATCCTTCATGTTGCACCCATACCCAGTTAGCAGATGGAGCTTCCCTTTATGAGCACAGAGTCAAGCTGCTCTGGTAAACACACAAAAAGTGTGCACCTATGCCAAGCAGAAACAGATCACCTTCCATCTCTCCTAAACCCATACCTCTGTCTCCAGAAGGGGATAGAGACACTAATATGATTCCCTTTACCCCTCACTCTCATCCTCCAGAGATCCTGCCTCAAACTTCCTTGGACTATGACTCTGGAGAACAGGGTTCAAATCCCCATTCAACCATGGAAACCCACTGGGTGACCTTGGGCAAGTCGTATGCTCTCAGCCTCTAATGCAGGCAAAGGCAACCTCCTTCTCAACAACAGCCAGCAAAACCCAACAATAGGATTGTGTTAGGGTTGCTGTAAGTCGGAAACAACTTGAAGGCACACAACCACAACAAATTTGTTCCTGCTTTTAGTCTGGCTGGCAGAACTTGACATTTGGAAGCAGGCCCAGCTTTCAGAATCTAGATTTTTATTGTGCGGTGGGAGTGTGTGTGTGTGTGGGGGGGGGGGGGGGAACACCTCCACAACACATTGCAAACCTGGAGTGGAGATTTTGACCCTTCTTGTATCCCTTCCTACAAGTATGCCCTTCCTTGTCACTTGTTTTCCAACTACTGTATAGGAAGGATAGTACCATGGTGGCCTAATCCCAAATTCAATCCTTGGCATCTTCAGGTAGACTTGCAGAAAAACAAAGCCAAACCAGGCACCTGGCTGAACCTTTGGTGTGCTGCTGCCAGTTGCAGGAATGCTACTCAGCAAGCTTGGCCAAAGGGTATGACTCTGTGTAAGACAGCTTCCAGTGTTTCTCCACTTAGGAAGAGGGGCTGTAGCTCTGTGTTGGTGCCCCTGTTTTGCGTGCAAAGCATCCCACATTCAGTCCTCAGTACCATTATACCATTATACTAACCTTTATTAGGCATACAACACATACAACAACAGATATTACAATAAACATCAAAATCATAAAATGTAAAACGTTTAAAATTAATTTAATTTAGTCCTCAGTATTTACAAGAAAGAAAAGGGGGAAGGAAACCTGCCTGAAACTCTGTAAGCCCACTGATCATTAGTGCTTCATACAACCCACAGGCTGCGTTTTCCCCACCGCGATGTAGACCATACTGAACTAAAGGGACTCCAGATCTAACTTGGCATAATGTAGCTTCCTTTAAAAAAAAAAAAGGGGGGGGGGAGAACTACTACTGTGGTACTAGATCATTTTGAGTGCAAATTCACCTTACTGATGCTTCCTTTGCTGACCTCTTCTTTTGAGGATTAGGGACAAGGCAGCTTGTGTGGTGTAATGGTTAGAGTGTATGTTTAAAACTAAAGGACAACCATGTTGAAATGTCCACTTGGCCACATAGAGAACTGGGTGGTCTTGGGCTTCTTCAACTCTCTTACATCGTCTGGCTCAGCAAACCAACATGTGCAGAGAAAAGAAGAATAAATAAAATAGGAAATTTGCTGCTGGTGTTGTTATGTGCCTCCAAGTCATTTTTGACTTATGGAGACCCTAAGGCAAACACATCACAGGATTTTCTTGGCAAGATTTCTTCCGTTTTTGGGGTTTTTGTTTGTCTTTTGCTATTGCCATCCTCTGAGGCTGGGAGAGTGTGACTTGCTCAGGGTCACACAGTGGGTTTTCATGCCCAAGCAGGGATCTGAAGTCTGGTCCCTAAAGTCATAGTCCAGCATTCACACCACTGTACCACAGTGGCTCTCAGGACATTTGGTGGGATTAAAGATTGCAGAGGAAGAAGGAAATACAGCCATACCTATTAAAGTACAAATGGCTAGGTGTGGGCATTTAAATACCATGCTTCCAAACCACTTGGGGCTTTAAAGAGAAAGGCAAGCACCTTAAAATGGACTCAGCAGTGAACTGGAATTCTGGAGTCGAAGGAAATCATTTGTTGCCAATTATTTAATTCTTATTTTTGTTGCCCTTCTCTTCCATTCCCTTTCAGATGCTTGCTTTTCCAGACTCTTTCCACCCCCTTCCTTAGCCAGCTGGCCGCAGGGCTCCAGGCTACTTAGCTCCCATAACTGCATTCTGCAAATATTTGGACTAAAGTAATTCCTCTGCAAAACAACACGTTCCCCATATACTTTCATTTTATTCTCCGTTTTGTCTCCGTATGACCACAGTAAGTATCCTAAAAGAGTGAACCAAAAGCTGGCATTGCCTATTGGAAGAGAAATGGGCAAAAGGAAGTAGAAGAATTGGGAAGGAATTACTTTCCAAAAGTGTCCCCCAACTATCATCCTTATTCATACTTTTTCTGAAAACGACGTCAAGGAGGGTTAATTATTTACTACGGTTAGCAGGTTAATGACCCAATAAGATTTTCCACACCCTTCACAGAACTAAAATAAATTGAGAAGTTATTACCCAGAACCCAGGCTGAAAACTTTTCTATTGATGCACAGGGCAGTCTGTTTGCACTCTCCTCTCTAACTTACCCACAAGCAACCAACTGCTAATGTGCCCACCCCCTCCAAATTAACCTTTAAGAGAAAATAATAATCCTAAAAGGAGTTTCCCACTTAACCCTAATTCTGTAGACAAATGGCTCCATTCACTAAAAGACTGTCAGCTGGTAGATTTATTACTGAAATGATTTTAATGGGATATTGAACAAGTGCTTGTAACATAAAGCATCGTAATAACAGCACTT
This sequence comes from Urosaurus nigricauda, assembly GCA_034509955.1. Taxonomy (NCBI): domain Eukaryota; kingdom Metazoa; phylum Chordata; class Lepidosauria; order Squamata; family Phrynosomatidae; genus Urosaurus; species Urosaurus nigricauda. The sequence continues at coordinate 10,185,147 of JAOEGL010000014.1, forward strand.
CCGGGAGAGGAGATGGAATCACTCTCTTTGGGCATGCAAGCCAGATTGTTAAATTTAATTTAAGGTTTATTAGATGTTCATTAATTTGCCTGTCACCAAACCACTCCTTCCAGAAAGACCTTGCCATTGTTTTGGATGAAAAATAAAATTAAATTCTGCTCTTGTTCAGCTAGGAACACAGACACAAACCCACCAATTTCACCGCATGAGAATCAGAAGAAAGAGGGCCACACTTCTTTAAAAGTATTTAAGTAGTGACAACTGGGTCCCAATCTTGTAAATGCGTCTTTTCAGAAAGCAAAAGTATCATTCTGAAAAGCAATGTCGGCTGAATCCACACTGCAGAAACAATGTGGGTTGACCCCACTTTATAACTGCCATGGCTCAGTGCTATGGCATTCTGGGAATTGTAGCTTGTTGTGGAGACCTTTTGGAGCCACATCAACCATTCCCATTATTCCATAGCATTGAGCCGTGGGGTCAACCTGGATTATTTATGCAGTGTGGAAGCAGCCATAGAAAGCTGTCTTATTCTGAAGCAGACTATTGTTCCAGTAGCACGGCTCTCTTTGCACCTGGGAGCAACAAGTGGCCAGCCAGCCTTCCTTCTGCTGTAAGGCCAGCGTGGATGAGAGAGGAAAGCAGGCCTGGGCCACAGCTACTACTGTATTCACACAAGGTGTAGTTGTGGTAGGCACTGCTGGCCAGCTGGCTGTGGCAAAACAGGGAGACCTAATATCAAGAAATAGGTGTTGGGAGGCACTAGGGTTGTCACCCAAGAGGAAAGAAAAAGGTAGCCCAAAAATATTTGGGGACCTCTAAGGGTGGACAAATGGAGAAGAGGACAATTTTCCCCCTATGCATTCCCTTGCAGGTTCTAGGTGTACATTTATGCTAAGATGTAAGTGATGTGATGTCACGTCACCTTTGGATTTTAGCCCCCCCCCCCTATTTTTTTGGCCTTTGGAGGTCTGGAGGTTTTGGTGGGTCATGTAAAAATCACCCCGTTTTTCAAAACCTTTTTGGAAGACCTGGGATCTTTAGGGATGTCCTAGAGCCTGCAAAAAGGGGCATGTACTTTCCTCATATCTGGTCTCCAATGGACTCTTTGGGGTGTTCAAACAGAGGTCTTTCCCAGCCTTCCCTGGAGACGCTGGGGATTGAACCTGGGGGTGCCGGCATACAAAGCAGGAGCCGTTCTACCACTGAGCCCACCTGGTTGGATCCTTGTGGAAGAGGACTAAAAAGGGTTCCCAGGGCTAATTAAGCAAAATTAAAGCAAGGTCTTCCTGAATTCTGATGTATCCTTGTATCTCTTTCTGCTCCTCATGCCAAGTTTAATACCGAACAACACAAGCCAAGGAGGAAGAAAATGCAATAGGACAGACCCTCTGGACCTGACATTCAAGAGGCATGCCGATGTTGGTGAGAGTGCGGGAGAAGGAGGAGAAATTTGAGCTGGATGCTTTCTCTGTCATTCTGAATACAAGCAGAAATGTGCCATTTCCGAAGGAAGGACACACTAGAATGGATCTGCAGAAAACCATTACATCAAGAGCTGGTAGCAAGATCTTTTATGACATAAATGTCTCCTGTCCCCAGATGTGCGTGTTTAGTCATCTGTAGACTTTAATGAGGCAGTTTTCAGTCTTTGGGGAAGTAGATTATCTGTGGCTTAGAATCATACACTTTTAGAATTGGATTGTATCTTCAGGTCATCTAGGTCAACCCTTTGCTCAATGGAAAAGTTTCTAATTACTGCATCTCTGACAGTTGGCCCAGAACCATCTTTTAAATATGTGTGGCAAAGGAGAGCCCATCACTGCCCGACACAATCTGTATCACTGTTGAAGAACTCCTACCATTACGATGTATAGGTATACATTGGGATAAACTCTCTGTGTGTGTTACCTTCAAAAAGGTCGAAGACACTAGTTTTTCACCAAGACAGGAACTGATTTTTGGTACAAATTAGGGAAAGCATGATAAAAATAAGTAACAAGTGGTGTCTCAGTGTTGCACTGAAGGTAAGATATCTGAAGGGAGTTGGAGAATTCTCAACATGTTTTCTCATTATGTCAAGAAGGCCAGTCTTGGTTAAAATCACAGCAATGGCTAGATTTCTTCACACCTCTAACTTCTATCCCCTGAACTCTATTTGACAGCCCTTCAATGTTTGAAAATTACTCTCTGATACCCCGTCTCAAGGATTTTGGGGGAATACTGCTCCACAAGCAAGTTACGTCAGAAGCCTTTAGATCCACCAGGATAGAAGAGGGTCTCCATCCCAAAACTCAGCCAGCCCTCAAAAACACTGGCTAAGTGTTCTTGGCTTTCATCTCTCTCTTGTCTTCCCTCCATAGGGGAGATAAGGGGGAAGTGAAGCCAGCTTCCTGGGTGAGGCTCTGTCTGGAAAAAAACCAGGTAGCACTACAAATGGAGACCCAATGATATCAGTGTGGCCACATTCTCTGACATTATCCAGACTACACAGGATCAGTGGGATGAGGAACCAGTCTGCAACCCCAAACAGGTTCCCCGGCCCTGTACGAGGGAGTGAGACTGGTGCCATCTGCATGCAAAACATGTGATCCGCTGACTGAATAGCTCCTCACAGAAGGAAGAGAGTCAAAACATTCCAAAAACATTAAGAAAAGATGATCTACACAATGATGAATAGAAGCGGCTGTGAGTTTACATAGCAGTATACTCATTGCAATAGACAGAAAGAGAGAGAGAGAGAGAGAATGTGTTGCCTCCAAAATGAATACAAAAGATCTGTATAAAGTAGACATACATCGATTTATACACAAAATGTAAATTTCTGTTCTGTTCTGTCACCCTTAACCAATTTCAAGAGTGTGACTCTCAGCAGGTTCAACCGTAATACAATCTCACCTTTTTCATGTTCAGGAAGTGCCTCAAAATTATTAATAAGTTGACGTTCTTCAAGAGACAGACTTCCATATGTGAAGACCATCTTGCTCATATCAGCAGAGCAGCGTGGAGGGAGCTCATGAAAAGACATTTTCTCAAGCCAATGTTGGAAAATGTTTTTCCAGACATTTTCCTCTCTTCCATTTTCCTCTTTCCCATCAGCCTAAAACAGACCAGGGCTATTTCTTCCTTACAAAAGGTTGCTTAAAAATGGGACTTGCGGAACTTTACTGAGTCCACTGGGGTACATGCAGCCCATGGGCCACATAATGGGGAATACTGTGACCAGGTGACCTATGTGCTTACTGTCTCTTTCTGTTGCCTGATGCAAATTCTGGACAAGCAAGTTTTTTTAAAAAAAATGCTGTTATAGCCAATTATAAAATAAACATTTTCCATGTCTGTTTATATTTTTTGGACAAGCAATTTTTAAGGCCTTGTACTTCTTTCTTTCATCTTTGTGTTGTGTTGTTGTTGTTGTTGTTGTTGTTGTTGTTGTGTGCCTTCAAGTTTTTTCAACTTATGGCAACTCTGAGATGAACCTATCATGAGGCTTTCTGAGGCTGGCACAGAATGACCTGCCCAAGTTCACCCAGTGGGTTTCCATGGCCCAGCTGGGATTCAAACTACTACACCACACTGGCTCAACTGAACTAAACAGTTTGACTTAATAGGAGACTGGACACAGGCATCTCTAATACAAACAATCGTTCTGGGCATTGCATTTTGTTTTTTAAAAAGACACATTACAAAGTGATTAAAGCAAAACACACTTTAAGACAAGAGGGTGTGTATGCCTCTGTATATATGTGTCTTAGTGAAAGAAAGAAAGATAACAGAAAGAGCCCCCCAGTTTATTACATCCAGAGGATAGGCACCCCCAATAAAAATGCTAGATCCCAGAGGTACTATCTACAGAGGTGATCTGAAATCTGAGCTAAAAAACCAATTAGTTTGACTTGACCAAAAGCAGCTTCCAATATTCCAACCACATTTTTCATAGTCACGAGTGCTAGACTCTTGAATTCAAAACTTCACATGCTACAACGTGGGGAGGCCAAGGTCTAAATCCAACTGTCAGTTCCAACTATAGTAGACCCACTGAATCAATCGTACATTGATTAGTGTTGATCTACCAAGTTCCCATTAATTAAACATATCTACTCCAATTAAGGCTAATAACTGAATTTAGACAATAAATTAGATTCTACCAGGGTAGTGTGTTCTACTTTACACAGAATGGTCCTTTAAAAAAACTGTTAAAGGAAATTCTTGTACTTCAAGGGCTTTTCAGTCCAAGATTGATTTAAAGGTGACAACAACAACAACAATAATAATAATAATAAATTTATAGCCTGCCTTTTCTCCAACAATGGGAAATGGCAGCCAAAAAAGGGACAAGAACAGCCTTGAAATTGCCAACAAAACCCGGAGAGATATATTTTATATTCCTACTTAAATTGCAATGTGTATCCATAACTATAAATTATAGTGTAAGCAAATCTATGTCATCCTTTGTCCTCATTTTGGTGAAACATTTGGTTTTTGCTGGCTCTTGGCTATGCCTTTGCTGCTAATCTGCAAAATGCCCAGCATTGTACTTGCCTTCTGTTCAAAACGCCTTAGGGCCTTACTAAGAGGTTACTGATTCTGCATTTGTCAACCAATAAGCAGTGACCATATGCATCTCACTACGACTTGAGAAGCAAGAATATGGCAAATAAGAGAGTGCTTAAATGCACATACTCTGATAGTGTGGGGCCTAGTCCTCACTGCATGATTAAGCAGAGTGAAGCAGCTACCTCTGGAAGGAATTGTTAGTTATTAATTTATTGTTGATATATTTTCTACTGCTAGGGTGGGGGGAACGGCATATGAGATTTTCTGCCTCAGGCACCAAAATAACTGCATTGACTTTGGATACTGTTCACCTTGACTTGGGCAATGGGCTGCTCCTTTGCTTCAGGCAGCAATACATCTTGGGCCAGCCTGATGAGGTGTTCAACTGCTAATACTGCACTTCAGATTACAGGTTGCACAGAGACACCTAACATGTGAGGAAGAGGAGTTATAGTCTAGCTTTCTTACCTTGATGCTCATTCTCAATTTGCGAGGATTTATTTCATTTTTTATGGAGTCACGTATTCAGTCATTTACCTCCTTCTCTCCCCACCAAAATCTGGTACAACGCAGCCCAGGAATAGTTTTTATTTTATCGTCATTTAATTTTTTAGCACCTCATTAAAAACTAAGCCCAGGACTGCAACCTCATTAGTGTGCATGGCTTTAGCTAAGTCACATTTTTTCCTGGAAGTTGTGAGGTACTGGGAAGGCTTATGTGTTTGTGCTTCTCAGTGAAAAAGAAATGTACCTTAAAGGACTGTGGTATAGTGGCTTAGATAGAAGAATGTGGTTCTGGCATTCTTCTGCATCAGCACACCGATTAATTTAAACTTGACCCATAAGGAGGGTCTCTAGTTCTGTGACAAAAGCGTATGCTCTGAAGTACTCTGGATGCACAAAGTTCCAAGTTCAATCCCTGGCATGTCCAGTTCACACTGTTCATAGTTCACAGTTACACACTTACTAGTGTTTTATACTTTTTCTTTTTGCAATAACTAGGTCACAACTAAATGCCAAAGATAACTTCATTCCTTTTCCAATGTCACTGTAACTATTTTTTAGCTATTTTTATAGCTGCGGGTGTCTGTAGGCTCACAAAGATGTGGACGTTTTTGTTAAAACAGGCATCTAATTTAGTTACCCCCGAATAACAAGAAAGAGTTGTCCTTTGAAAAAAAAGTAACTATAATGGTAACTACTTTGGGGCTACAACTGTGACAACAACTCCAACTAACTATTTTTAAAGTCACATTGGAAGTTCTGGTTCCAAGCACATCTTCCCAGCAATGAAGGTCTGAACATTTATATGGATGGATGGAAATAATTAGTAGCTTTGCCAGCCTGAGTTGGGGTGCATCTGCACTGTAGAAAGCATGCAGTCTGTCACCACTTTAGCTGCCATGGCTCCATCCTACACAGTCTTGGGATTCTTGTAGTTTGGTGAGGCACGAGCACTCTTTGGCAGAGAAGGCCTTGTAAAATTGCAAATCCCAGTACTCCATAGAACGGCGCTACAGCACCTAAAGTGCTGTCAAACTGCATGATTTCTAGTGTAGATGAACGATAGTGTAGATGATGGACAGACAGGTTGTCCTGTAATAGGTCAGCTGTTTCTGCATCACAGAGACCTGTGCTTTGGTAGCCCAGCAGAGGCTTCGTAACTTTCAACCCGACTACACATATGCATGCTACACAAAGGGATGGAGGCTGCAGCTACTCCAGGACAAGGTTCAAGATGGATTATAGGCCACCGTAGAAAGTGCTTGTGCACTCACACCGGCTTTTGTACTCAGCGAGCCACAGCAGCCCGAGCCATGCAGAAGCTCCTTTGATCTCTGACGCAATCGAGATTGACAGCTCTTCAGAGACAGCTTTCTTTTCTCTATATATTCCCAGTGGCCAAGAACATTTAGTCTGGCCGGGAAAGGGAAATTATATTACAGAATTATGGTCCATTTGCTGGGTCCCACTGGAAGTTCTGCAATAATCACCAACCTCCTAACGCTATTAAGTCAGCGCCTGAATTTTATGATTTCAGTGCAGTTGTCTCCCCCCGCCCACCCAGCGTTTGGTACACCAGGCTTGAGAGACAAAAATACAGAATCCTCAAGAGCAGAGGTTATGTAAGGCGATAGGCAACAAGGGACGAGGGGAAATGTGTGGTCTGTAAATTAGCGTCGTGTAGTGGTTAGAATGATGCACTAGGACTTACAGAGCTTAGTTTCTAGGGAGTGCTAGAACTCACTGGAGGATCTTGGGCCAGTCACATTCTCTGACCCTGATGGGTCTTTTGGGATAGCATTTTCCCCAACAGCATGTGCCCCATCCCCTAAGCTGGAGCTGTTGGTAAGGCTGACCATGCCTAAACATAGTTTTCCAAGGGTGAAAATTGTCATGCATTTGTCACACAAAAAATTTCAAGGGAAATGAGATTGTGGACAGTGTAGAGAGGAGCCGACAGAACATCTTATTTAAGAACCACTTGATCCTGGAAGTGCCACTAAGAACACTTTGTTAATATTTTGCCAGTATACATGTAGAGCTGTCATTCTCCAGGGTTCAGGTTCCTGCTTAAGGTCTCATAGAAGATCTCAGAGTGAATGGATACTTCTTTTCCCCAGTGTACATCCATGTCAAGGCATATATAACAGGATACAAGACAGCACACAGCCTCCTGAGTCAAACCTTCCAAGAGCTGGTATCTTTGGAACCATAAATAATCTATTGTTATGTTTCCCATCTTGAACCAAGAGAACAAACTCAGCCTCAGCTTTTTAGAACACTGCTGGAAATGGCGGCACAAATACATGAAATGAAATAAAAATCACAGGATTTTATAGGATATGGAAATCATCTAGTCTAACCTCAAGCAGAGCCTTGAGCAATGTCAGCATGTGACTATGGGTAGTATAGTGCTTACATTACCAAGAGAGGAAAAGAAGGGGACCTGGCTCTTTTAATCTTTGTGATTTCTCCTTTAGCATCTGTTTTTAGAAGGCTACTGAAGGGAGTGTGTGAGTTAAAATGGAAGGGAGCTAGAAGGTGGGAACGCCATTCATAACCACCAACTTTTTCTCTCCTAATCTGGCAAAGGGGATTCAGTGATCCTGGACATGGGAATTGGAGTATTCCAAGCACAGAGTGTTCAAATTTTTCTCTGTAAAATGTCAGTGGATATGAAGCTTTATCTGATTCTTAAGCTTTGACAAGGAGTGGCCACATTCCCCTTAAAGTGTCAGCAGATGTGCAATGTGTACACATACACACACAAAATTAATTCCCCTAGCATAATTTATATGGATGACTTCTCTCCATCACTGCCTTTTCTTTCTACTCACCATTATTCCATTCTTTTGAAAATTCCCATGTCCCTACTGTGAATGTAGGTCCATCCGTTGCTTCTGTATCTTTCTTTGTTTTCTACTTGTCTTATCGTTGTACTTGTCCCTTTCAGAAGCTGCAAGCAAGCAAACAAACAAAAAAACTGAGTCTATTCAAGTCTCTTCATAAAGCACCTTTCCCCAAGCCTTTAATAATTGTGATCATGCTTCAGCAAATTCTATCTTGTCACTTCCAGCAAACTAATAACAAAGGTCTCTAGTTATGGACAATGGCTAACATTTTCCTACTTTTAAAACTCCTTTGTTATTAGCCTGTCCATTAGCCTCTAGCTTTCTTATTGCCACAAGTAAAGCAGGCTTAGGAGCAAAACAGACGGTCAAAAAGAGGCAGCTTTCCTGCGGACTGGGGGCATGGCTTTCAGGCAGGAGCATGCCCTCAATCTGCCGGGAAGCCACATGGCCAACCACACATGCAGCAGATCCATGGCGTTTGGGCAGCACAGCGTTTACACACACTGTGTCAAAGAAATGCCATGGTGGCAGCAAAGGTGCCCTTTCCCAAGCAAAAAGGAGCAGCTTTCTGCCAGTCCTTTTTTCACCGGAGAAAGGCCGGGTTGAGGGCATGGTGCATGGTTGCTGCGGCCCCAATCTGGTGAGCAAAGGGGTGGCCACAAGCTCCTCCTTCAGGGTGGCCTGTTTCGCCCCTCAGTTGTAATTGTATTCCAAAGAAACTATCCTCACTAACCTTTCTAATATTGCAGAAGGCTGAGTCCATGTTGTGCTTCTGCCTGACACTTTACTACTTCATCACCGTGAGGAAAGATGCATAACTTGAGGAACACAACATGCGTTCCTCAAGTTATGCATCTTTCCTCAGTTGTCAACTTTTTGCACATTGTCAACTTTTTAAAACACTGACTAGTCTTGTTCTTAATCCTCCATTCTGTCAATGTACCTATTAAATGCATCTATTCTACTCATTACCCAAACATCAATACAGGCACCCTCTCAGGATCTTGAAGTTGAAGATTTTACAATTCCGTATCCCTCCGACCAAATATAAAATCCACACATCCACATAATTCGTAATGGAAGGAAAGGTCATCTTTAAATATTTCTCATTACTTATACTGATGTAGGTGATCCCAGTTGCTTCAAAAAAACAAAAACAAAGGCATGTCCTTCAGTCTCAGTGCAGCTGATTTAAATTTGCCCTATTGATTTATCAACCGCAGGAGCAGCTTTCACAACTTTTAATAATCAGGGGACACATTAACTTGTTTGCCAAGGACCCTCCCAGTCACCTAGCCATAAAACACCTGCAGAGTTTAGGAGCACAGGATCAATTCAAATGTCAGGGGTCTGGCGTTATGTGCAATTCAGAGAGAGAGAGAGAAAGAGAGAAGAAATCTTTAATTAAAATGTCTCATATCCTACTGGAACAGAAATGAACACTGGGGCATTCCAGAGAAAACTATCCAAGGATCAATTCACACAGACTACTTGCCAATTTAGAACTACAACAAAGAACCGTTGGCTGCAAAGAAACAAGCTTTTAAAAAAAAAATTGAAGTTGCCAGAAACATTTGTCCATAAAGATAAGAAGAGGTTGGCCATGAGGGCTCTGCTGGAAAATATAGCGCTATGTTTAAATCTTGTGTGGAAACTCTGTTTTAATTCTACTTCCATTATTTGCAGAAAAGCAATGCTGGGGAGGGGGGCCTAGTGTGGAAGCAATCCGTCTTCCCCTAAAAGGCTATTCAGCTCATGGAAACGCAACTGTTAAATGGAGGCATCTTTTCTAACCAACTTTTTGCATTCAAAAAGCCTATATGTTTTGACATAACTAGAAGCAGCTGGCTGTCCAACTTTGCAACTAAATAATCCCCCACAGAATGACATTCCACAATCTCGCTAGGAGTCTGATGCTCCTAAAGGAGGAAAGCAGGAATTTTGGTCATCCAGGATTTGGACTTCAATGTTATATTCAAATACATTCAAAGATTTATATGGCAATTATTTTATTGCAATATTGGTAACAACAGCATATACTTCCCTTGTATTTAACCAAAAAAAGACTACACCTGGAAGAACACTATTTGTTTGAGTTCACATACCCAAACAGAGCTGTACTTGATATATATCTTACATCAACAGTTTGGTTTTATTTTTGCTGAGGTATAACTGTAATATCTTTTCCACTTCGCTCACTCTATGCACTACTTATCAGTTACATTTCAAACTGAGAAAAAAAAACTGATTCAGCACAACTGTTTGAACGAACATTTTATTTCAATAAAGGATGTATGCAACTCTGAGAGCAGAGGCAACTTATCATATTTTGTCTTGACTACTTGTACGTCTGACTGATTGAGATGCAAGCAATTTTGTGAAATAGAAACAGGTTTAGCAATGCGTTCACATGTCAGTCTATTTCTCCGAACGCTAGCATTTGTCAATGCTTGTCTCCTTCAAAATATAACTAGAACTTCATATATCCATATTTAGCCCATCAATAGCTGCATCTGCACTGCAGAAATAATCCAGTTTGACACTACTTTAGCTGCCATGGCTTAATACTACAGAGTTTTGGGAACTGTAGTTTTGTTGTGGCACCAGAAGTCTCTGACAGAGAGGGCTAAATCTCTCAACAAGTCCCAAGATTTCATAGCATTGAGCCATGGCAGTTAAAGTGGTGTCAAGCTGGATTATTGTTACAGTGCAGATGCAGCCACTGATGGGCTAAATATGGATATGAAGTTCTAGTTATATTTCTAAGGAAACCAAGATTGACAAATGCTAGTGTCAAACTGGATTATTTCTGCAGTGTGGATGCAGCTTACCATGACTGACTGCAGTACAGCAGCCCTGACAACTATGAATACACACCAGTGGGGTCCCACAGGGCTCTGTCCTGGGCCCAGTCCTATTCAATATCTTTATTAATGACTTGGATGACAGAATTGGGGGCATACTTATCAAATTTGCAGATGACACTAAACTAGGAGGAGTAGCTAATACCCCAGAGGACAGGATCAAAATTCAATATGACCTGAATAGACTAGAAAGCTGGGCCAATGCTAACAAAATGAAATTCAATGTGGAGAAATGTAAGGTACTGCACTTAGGACACAAAAATGAAATGCACAGATATAGGATGGGGGAAATCTGGCTGAATGAAACTACGTGTGAAAGGGATCTAGGAGTCCAAGTAGACCATAAGTTGAACAAGAGTCAACAGTGCGATGCAGCAGCTAAAAAAGCCAATGCAATTTTAGGCTGCATCAATAGAAGTATAGAGTCTAGATCAAGGGAAGTAATAGTGCCACTCTATTCTGCTTTGGTCAGGCCCCACCTGGAATACTGTGGTCAGTTCTGGGCACCACAATTCAAAAAAGATGTGGAGAAACTGGAGCGAGTCCAAAGGAGGGCAACTAAAATGGTGAAGGGTCTAGAAACCATGCCCTATGAGGAACGACTTAGGGAGCTGGGGATGTTTAGCCTGGAGAAGAGAAGGTTAAGAGGTGATATGATAGCCCTGTTCAAATATTTGAAGGGATGTCATATTGAGGAGGGAGCAAGCTTGTTTTCTGCTGCTGCAGAGACTAGAACGTGGAACAATGGATGCAAACTGCAGGAAAAAAGATTCCACCTCAACATTAGGAGAAACTTCCTGACAGTAAGGGCTGTTCGACAGTGGAACACTCTCCCTCGGAGTGTGGTGGAGTCTCCTTCCTTGGAGGTCTTTAAGCAGGGGCTGGATGGCCATCTGTCGGGGATGCTTTGATTGGGAGTTCCTGCATGGCAGGGGGTTGGACTGGATGGCCCTTGTGGTCTCTTCCAACTCTATGATTCTATGATTCTATGACTGTACACATAGATAGATGAGACAGATGAAAGAGAGAGAAAGGGGAGAGAAAGAGATACCTGGGTGGGCAGTGTAAAAAAAATATTCCACCAAACAAAAAAGCATTGAGAGAGTTTTTCCAAAAATTTTCCACCCAATGTCTCTGTCAACTCACCATGTCTATTCCTATAAAACCTTATAAGGCAGGTTCAGCTGAGAAGCACAACCTTTAATGTTGCGTCTGAGTGAGTATCTGAATCTGAATCCTGCTCTTCCAACTCCCATCCCAGTCTCACTCATTTTCTCTCTGCATTTTGCCAAACCAGGTAAGGAGATGCAATAAAGTTCACTGGTTTTTTGTTTTGTTTTTTGCTATTGTTGCTGGAGGATTTTTTTTAAAGAGAGCCTGCCTCATCTCATGGTTTGAAATATGTCTGCTGTTCTGATTCTCTTCTCTGGGAAATTGGATTTATCGTTTCAGTGGCTTAATCCCATTGTGTCCAATCCTGCTTCCCTTTAATTTATGGTTTCAGGTTGGTATTAATTGATGGATTGCAGAGGTTTTGAGAGGGGCTAAACTGGTTTTAAAATAGCAAAACAAAGGAGGTACAGATGAAAGAATAGATGACGGGGGGAGCAGAGGCTTTCTGGACAAATCACCTGAGTTAAATCTGCTTTCCTGGAGGAATCTGGGAACCTGGAACTCCTTTAGCACCAGGTCTATAAAAGATCCTGGTAGTGCTCTTGTAGATAAACCACGGTTTAGTCAATGAAGGGGGAACAATGACTGCGTCAAGTCCTGCAATCCTTCCCTGATTCCGAATGATTCTAAAACATGGGTCCGCAGATGCTCTTGGACTTCCCAGAATCTCCAACTAATATGGTCAGTGAAGAAAGACTCTTGAGAGTGGAATGGCTAACTAGCGGAGTAAAACAGTGCTTGAATAAAATGATAATCACATGTAGTAACTTAACTGAGGAAGAGAGGCAGCGGTTGGTGAATCTCCACTGGGTAAGTGGGGACAACTCCAAAAATGCCAGCAGCTCTACTGAAAAAGCCTCAGGCCTGGTAACAGATGGACAGCCAACAAGAAATGGAGTAATTGGCTCCATAAGAATAGTAAAAGATCAATGACAGATAGGCCCTTTGAGCCTATCTAGTCCAGTATTCTGTTCATCGCCCCGGTTTTCTAGGAAGGAAGTTAGTTATAAAAAAGAACTTCTTCTCCATTGTAGCACCTTGTTTGTACGGTGTCTTCTCCAAAGAAAGCTCATGGGATGCCTACATTCTTAACTTTTCAGGGCCATACAGTTAGAACTGTTGGTATTTTATCCTTTTATTCCCAAACATGGAAATCAATACTGAGTAAAAGGCATGCCAAAAAAAATCAGTAAAAATATATAAAAGATATTTTAATACGTAACTGCACAATCTGTAGAATTAAAATCATTTAAAAACACATCATGTTGTGCATGTGCCTTCGCCTGTCAGTCCATGATGTCCCCATGAATTCCATTGGGTTTTCTTGGGTATGGAATCCTCAGAGGTGGTTTTGCCAGTTCCTTCCTCTGAAATAGAACCTACAGCACCCGGGATTCCTTAGGGGTCCACCATCCAAGTCCTAACCAAGGCTGACCCTGCTGAGCTTCCAAGAAGAAATGGGATCTGGTGCCTTCAGGCAGAATTTGAAAATCAACAAGACAGCTCTCCATTACAAGCAGTGCAGTCAACTCCTAAAAAGCCTATCCGAGTATAGATTTTTTTGACTTGCCAGTGGGCCACCAAGGAGGGATAAAATCTTTTTTGTTTCTTCAGAATTTCTAGATGTTAGATTCTATGGCTGTTTTTCTTTATCTTCCTGTGTTGCTGGTTCTCTATTGTATTTTATGTCTTTTATTATATTATTATATTGTATTATATTCCTTTAGATATTTGTAATTTGCTTCCTAGTCCCCCCGAGAGAGGCAAATTTGGTGAGCACATGTGAGAGAGTCTGCTCAGTGACTGCTCCAGGCTGCAGAATTTTCTTCCAAGGGAGGTAAGGCTGTCCCCCTTTCCAGTCTCCTGTTTCGGCAGGCTTTCAGAAACTAACCAGCTGCAAAGGACAGGGCACGTAATGAGAGGGTGCTGCATGAATAAATGAATAAATAACAAATAATTATGCAGGGCTAGGGAACCTTTGGCCCTTCAAATGTTGGGCACTTGAACACCAAAAGCTCCTGCCAGGCTAGGAGAACTAGAGTCAGAAACTTCTGGAAAGCCAAAGGTTCCCCATCTCTCATCTACTAGATTGCAAAAAAGGCACACACTAGAAATTTCCCACAAGTTTTGGGAAGGGAAGGAGGGGGAGTAGGACAGCTCTCCTTGGTCCGTTTTACATTGGCAAAAAGAGGTGTTGTGAAGGCTGCTTGAAAACCCAGCTTTTACATTAGAAAATGGGAAAGTGTGCCATGAAAACGCCATTTTGGCGTTTTAAGGGAAAAAACGCGCCTTTAAAAAGTAGTTCGGTTGACCCACTACTTTTTTAAAAAGTGCGTTACAGCGCTAGTACATCTAAAGGCTAAGGTGTAGTTGCGCAGTTAAATGGGGCTCTGTTTCCTTAAGGCGCCCATTTAAAGGCTGCGCTGCAGGTGCGGATCAGAATGGATCGTGGGTTGGGAGCATGCGTGGTGTGGACTTCACTCCTAATTAAAATGTTCTATGTCCTCCAGGTGTAAAAGCTGGGGTTTAACCGCACAGTTTTTTAAAGCTCCCAAACCCCCTTTAAATCATTTAAAACTGCGCAATTCGCAGCCGCAAACAGCGCAATAGCGCAGTTCAAGCTAGCGCAGTTCAAGCCTCGACCATCGCAATAGCGCTGTTCGCGGCGGCACGAACAGCGCAACAGCGCAATTCGCAGCCGGCAAGGAAAAAAAAAATTAAATCCGCCTGTATTTGTAGCGTTCTGACAGCTTCCCATGTAACTGCTGAGCCACAGAAAAGACCACTCAGATAAGTCGTTCCCACACCCCTCAGTGTAGCAGCTCTGCACTTTTTTAATGCACACCTGGGGCTTGCTATGTAGCTGCTAAGCATTAAGATAAAGGCGACTTCAGGTCACACTTTCTTGCCAATGTAAAAAGCCCCCTTGTTGACTGAATAGTGGAGCCTGTAAAGCTCCAGTAATTTCTTCAGAGCTACCTGATGTTTAACTGTCAACTAAATTTCACCAGTGGCAGGAAAATATAAGTTCAGTTGAGAGGTCAATGTGTTTGAATCCTGCCACTTTCCCATTGGGATGTAATCATTATAAAAAAGGGGGGGACTTATTTCATGCACAGTTATGCATGTCATGGGAAACGCTTTGCTTTACCGATCTCTCACAAATATGCTACTCAGCCTCCTGCAATATTGCCAGCAACAACGCAGAGGGTTGGAAGTAAGGAGGAGGTATTTGTATTCTGGATGGCTTCTGACCATACATTCAGCATAGTGAGGCTACAGTAAAGGCATCAGGAAGGAAGATAATGAAGCCCTCTGACCCTATGTAAGAATAGCAAGATACACCTAAATCTTAAACATATTATTTGAAGTACCAATTACTGTAGTGCAAATTTCATTCCACTGGTTTGGCATTAAGATCAATTTTAAAAGCATACTATGGGCTGCAAAACTTGCCCAAGTTTTGGAAAAGTAAGCTTGATCGAGTAAGCAGCTCTTTGGTGGTCAAATTTATAAAACCTATACCATTTTGATAAGTTCAACATCTGTGAGTTACAATTAGATGCTGTCTTCCAATGTTTGCTGGGAAAAAGATTGGCAAGTGGAAGGAGGACTAGTGGCCCTCAACAGAGGACAGGTATCCATCCCTACTGAAAACGAAACCATGTATTATGAAAACACGCTTGATTCTCAGAAGAATATTTTCAAAGGAAACTAAACCTGGTACCATTTCCTCTGGAAATTGCACTGCTCAGAAGAATGCAGAACACTAGAGTTTGGAAGAGTTCTCTTTTGGATTACACTCCCAAAATCTCCCAGCTGGTTATGCTGGCTGGAGGTTTCTGAAAGTTTTAGTCTGAAAAAGTAAATTTTCCCAGCTCTTCAGGACAGGTAACAGTGCATAAAGTGCCAAGCGGATCCATATTTTGCATCAAGAAAATGAATTCACTAATATCTATTTAAAAAAAATCAAATTAAGTATATATTTAGCCTCCATGCGTTTATTTTAACTCCTCCTCATGGGAAACAGTTTTTAAACCTTTAACTTATCAGTGAGCATCTTACTCATATCCATGCACTTTTGGCATCTGGCTTCTGGATTCCAAGGCTTTACAGGGCACTAAGGACACACTGATACATGGGTCAATCATGGAATAAATTCTAATAGGTCTGTCAAGAACTATTAGCCACGAAAAGCAGGAACTACAATAAAATGTTGCAGTGTCTGTGTGATCCTGTTTAGGACATCAGGCAGCTGGACAGCCATGCCTTTTTCCAGGAGCGAGGTGGTTATTTATGCATCGGCAATGAAGAGGACAAACTAGGACTAACATTTGCCTCTTGTAATTTACCTCAACAGATGAACATTTGAAAATAATTACTGATATTTAAAAAGAAAGTGATCTGGTTCCAGATTTAGGAGTGTGCAATACGTCTGGCAGAAGTGAATTTCTTTACTTCCTCTTCAAGGCAGCTCCTCCATACTGCTGAAAATGTTACAGAGAGGTCCAGGGCCCTTGGCTGAATGGAATGAGCTGCAGGGGAAGAGGAAATCACTGACATTTGGATGGAAGGATGTTCTGTGAGCAGAACCTGAACCCAACTTTTGACATGTCACCATAATGGAGAGGACGGTGAAGAGTTTTCCTGTGTGGCTGCTGCTCCGTCTGCTATCCAGATGCTGCTAACTGTTAAGGAGCACCTTAAAAGCTCCTCAGCCCTCCTTTCCCTGGGCTCCACTGCTTTCAAGGAGAATCAGAGCAACTTTCTGTCCAATACAACAGCGGAAAAATCTCAGTTTGAAGGTGTCCTCTATTGTACTGCATCTGTCTGACTGATTTGTAGCGTAATGTATTTTACTGCACGGTACAGTAGCTTTTTTCTCTTATTTTTAAGAGCTCTTTTATTAGGCATTTCAGGGATGTACAAGATCTTATCTTGCCACAAGACAACTATCTTGGAGGTCCCTCTGAAATTCCCCAGGCTTACAGCAGTGGAAATGTGTGTGTGTGTTTTTAAAAGAGAATAATGATTGTAATGGCTGGCAATTAAATATGCCATGAATAGCACATTTCATGGTGCGCTAAGTTCTGCAATGCAGAGGAGAGAACTTTTTGAAAGCTAGTGAGAGCCCCTCTCTTCTTCCATGGCAGACGCAAGCCGCTCCAGACAGATCCATGCAATGTTTGCCGACAGCATGTCAGTCACAAGCAAATTCACTGCGAGAGCCACATCCAATGGGGAAGATTAGAAAGAGAAACATTTACATGTGACACAGAGCCAAAGCAGGAAAGTGTCTTTGCAGCCCCTTCCAGGGAAAGAAGGTGTATGAGGGGGAGAGAAAGGGGGCTGCTAAGAATAAACTACAGCTCCCTGATCAAGTGTCATAAGTCAGGGAGATTCGTGATGGTGTCTGGCCAATGCCATCTGCTTTCATCGCATAGCATGTTGTGCCGAGGCAGGAAACAAAGATAGTTTGACTGCTTGGTAATAAGGAGACACAAAGATGACCTACAGTCCATCTCAAGGAGGGGGATAGGCTGCGATCTGTCTATCTCAGCCATATTTCTGTTCTGCTGGAGGCCCACAGGTTCCCTATCCCAAATTTTTATTTGAGTAGCACTATTTACTCTAAACAGCAGCACTATAGTCAGCAGATGGACTGTCTCAGCTAAGACACAGGGAGGTGGGGGAGACAAAAGAGCAGAAATGAGCATAAGTAGGAAGATAGATCAAGATTAAGGGTTTAAAACAAGAGTGGGGAAGCTTCTTCAGCTCAAGGACTGAATTCAACTTCTCCGAAGCTCTGAGAAGCTCAGGGACCACACTCCAGACAGAGGCAGGCAGGCAGGCAAAAGAGTAGAACCAAAAATACCAGCACATTTTAGCCTAAAAGTCTTACTACTTTATTATGTGTAAGTAAACCTCAGGGGAGGGATTTCAACCCTTTTAGAATAGGAAAACACAGAGAAGCATGAGTGGGTATGGATAACAAATATGGTATCATGGAAAATGAGGCAGATTTGGATCTCAGGACAGCCAGATTCCCAGACCTCAGGCTACCCAGGGCCTGAAGTTCCACACTCCCCATTTAGAGACACAAATAAACAGCAGCAATCAGTCCAGATTTGTAAAATGTTGCTCAACTTGCCATGAAAATAGAGATCAGAAAGAAAAACTTACTTGTACATTGCACACAAGCTGTTTTTTTTTAAGAAAAGCAATCTAATTTTAAAATTTATATCAAGTTATCTTGGCACATGAAGCAGAAATTCCAAAGGTACCATCCCTAGCAGTAACACATTCAACAACTTAAGTTGCTGCCTTTTCATGACACCCAAAATTAACTGCTGGCATCATCTACCGCATTGTGCCAAACAGCAGCATTGGCTCTGAAGGCAGGCTCTTACAGCAGGGTTTTAAAGACACTCCCAGGAGGACGCAAGAGGGAAGAGAAAGAAGTTGCTTTTTGTGGGATAACGGCACAGATCGAGACCCAAGAGGACCAGATGGGCATGACAGTCCTGCCTGCTCCTTTCTCATCCAAAAGCAGTTCGCAGTTCCATAGACAAGAGGATAAAAAGCCTTGGGCATTTTGGAACAGTGATGGCACCAATCTGTTGGGCTGCTGCATATAACAGCAATGCCAAGTGGCTGTCAGCACTCTGTCGGCTCAGGCTCCAGTGATGTTAAATGGTGCTGGGTGACAACTGGCTTTTAGAGATTTCAGAGTTATAAGCTGGAGTCCTACACCCACCTAGTTGGGAGTAAGGCATGCTGAAATTAATGGGACTTATTTCCGAGTAATTATATATATAATTGCAGTGTTTGTAGTCATCAACAAAACTTTGGAGCTCCCACTGTATCTCAACCCCAGGCAAAAACTTTCAGCTAGTACATAAAACTCCACTCTAAAGAGCCCTGATCAGTCACTTTTCACTTTCTATCAAATGAATGTCAAGGGTTGTCTTTGCAAAGCCCTCCCTAGAAAGACTGTCATACATGTTTTCCACTTAAAGATAAGGGACAGTCTTCATGGACAAAAGTTTTTTCAGCCCTGAAAGAAAAAAAGGGAGAGCGTGGAGCAATAGGGGACAAGAGGGAAAGAGTAACAGGCCTAGTAAATAGTTTCTTATGGATTAACTGACCGATCAGGGGTTCTAAATGGCAGCTGTGGTCTCTGCTCCAGGCCAGTGAACAGGGCTGCCAGTGTCTGGGGTAGGTGGGTTGCTAAGCTGCCACTATTGCTTTACTGTCAGTTTTGTAGTGATACTTGAGAGAATACCTCTACTGCAGATCACAGTAGTAACATGGGAAGAAAAAATATGTTTTATTTTGCTGTGGAGAAAGGAGGAAAACTGTCATGAAAAGCAACTCCTTGTTTATTTTGTCCAGTGTGGAAACCCACACATGCTCAGAGAAACAAAAACCCCAGAGACTTGCATTCTGTTCTGCAAAAAAACCAGAAACCTGGCTTAGTTTTCTTGCTTTTTAGGGAGAGCTGCAGCAGACAGAAGAGTAGTATGTTTGAGTAGTATGAGTGTATGTTTGTGATTCATCTTTCTATTTTGCAGGGACTGCATACCAAGGAAGACAAGTCGGAGACCAGGGGGAATAGTTAGGAAAATGAGTTAAGATGTTCTGTAGGGAAATTTTCTGTTGTGTAGGTCAGGGGCAGAAGCAGAAGTGGACTGGGGAGGCCTGCATGGAAAGACTGGGACAGTGGAGGGAAACTGCAGCCATGATTTGTCTTGATGATTTTACTTCCAAGTAAAATAGCGCAAGACTGGGCCACTGCTCACTGTGTTTTTTAAACAGGGGAAGGGGATGGAAAAATTTTAAAGGGGGGGAAGGTGTCTTAGGAAACAAGTAAAGGTTTGATTTGCCTTACTTTTCTGTTTAAAATGTCTTCTTTTATTGGCTGCTTTTAGTGTAGTTACTGCCCATCGAGAGAAGCTGGGTAAAAGTGATGGGGGGGGGGGGTTTGAGGGAAAAGAAGATGCCAATGCAGTTGTGTTTGGTTTTTCAATAATTCCAGTACCTCTGTTAGGCCTCTGACAGGCTGTTGCAGTAGCTTTTACTCCATCAAGATGAATTTGTTTGAATTACACACCCATGTGGTTCTGATTTGTTGTTAACTGCCTTCAGGCCAATGCCAACTCATGGCAACTCTGTGAACCCAACACCTCCAAGACACCATATCCTCAACGGCTCCTCTAAGGTCCTGTGGACTCAGGGCCATGGCCTCCTTGACTGAGTCTATCCATCTGATGTCCGTCTTCCTCTCTTCCTACCATCTTTCTAGTGATTCTAGGGACCTTTTTATCTATCTTTTTTAGCTGTCCACGGTATCCACAGACTCAAATGAGTTGATTCTCCTTCTATCAGCTTCCTTTGCTGTCCAGCTCTCACAACTGTACGTGGTGAAGGGAAATACTAAGGCTTGGACGATACTAACTTTAGTGTTCAGTTGAATATCTTTGCACTTTACAATCTTGTCTAGTTCTTTCATAGCTGCCCTTCTCAGTCTTAGCCATCTTCTGATTTCTTGACTGCAGTCTTCATTCTGATCCATGACTGAGCCAAGGTATGGTAAATCTTTGAACTTTCAATTTCCTCATAGTCTATATTGAATTTATGTACACCCTCCATGATTTTTTTGTTGTCTTAATGTTCAGCCATGAGCCTGCCTTAGCACCTGCCTCTTTGACGTTCTTAAATAATTGTTCCAAGCCTGGTTTTCCAAGTTGTTTTCTGCCAGTAGCATGGTGTCATCTGCATATCTTAGGTTGTTAATGTTCCCTCCTCTGATCTTCACTCCTCCTCTTTCTGAATCTAAACCTGATATGATATTTTCTGCATACAAGTTGAACAAGTAGGGTGATAGAATGCAGCCTTGTTTGATTCCTTTCCTGACTAAATCTGTACAGAACTGGGCTGGCCCTGGTCCGGTTGGTTCCAATCCTGCTGTCTCTCTCTGTGTATGTGTGTGTTTAAAAAATAGGGAAAAATCAGGATTAAAAGAGTCAATCTAAGTTATTGTTGTAAGACTGGGCTACTTCTCTGCATGCTTTAACAAGCAGTGCTTTGGATGAAGTTTCTCTAAGGGTTTGTTTTGCAAAAGACGTTAGCAGTATCCGAGTCTGCTGAATTAACCCTTGGTTAGCCAAAGGGAAATGTCTGAAACCAACAGTAGCTCAGACAGGAGGCAAAACTAAGGAACGCCTTAGGCAGCTGGGTATGTTTAGCCTGGAGAAGAGAAGGTTAAGAGGTGATATGATAGCCCTGTTTAAATATCTGAAGGGATGTCATATTGAGGAGGGAGCAAGCTTGTTTTCTGCTGCTCCAGAGACTAGGAACCGGAACAATGGATGTAAGGTACAGGAAAAGAGATTCCACCTCAACATTAGGAGAAACTTCCTGACAGTAAGGGCTGTTCGACAGTGGAACACACTCCCTCGGAGAGTGGTGGAGTCTCCTTCCTTGGAGGTCTTTAAGCAGAGGCTGGATGGACATCTGTTGGGGATGCTTTGATGGAGAGTTCCTGCATGGCATGGGGTTGGACTGGATAACCCTCGTGGTCTCTTCCAACTCTATGATTCTAACATACATACATATATCTTGGCTAGATATTTCAGTATGGCATGTGAATCAGGAGTTTGGGACTGGAGTTTGTAATTTATGCTATCATAAAGATCACTTACATCAAGATAAGTCATTTTTGACTGGGATATTGTGGAAGCAGGAGATGGCATAGAAAACCACCCATCAAGAGAATAACACTGCCCTGCTAGCTCCTGTCCTGAGCATCTAGGGAGCCAGCTGGACATCCTTATCTCCTGAAATTGAGAGCCATTGCTGCAGCCCTCCATCTACACAGCATTTGCAGTCCTTCTTCCTCTGTTGCCAGGCCTCCTCCTTCCTTGTCACCTGTGTAGTTTCTCCAGCAAAAAGGATTGTGTCCTAGGTTTCCATCTCAAACTGAACCAAATGTCAAAATCCTACTCTGAACTATTTATCTAAACAAGCTTCCTAGCAATAGGAATCAAGGCTTTTAAAAACTGAGATGAGAAACTGTTTGATATGTGCTAGGGCTGATAAAAAACTGATGTTCATACTGACTCTTTTTAAACTTTACAAGTATGTGCTCACTCCTCTAACTGTTCTCTGCACTTTTACACATAGCCTATAAGGGTTTTTTCAAGTGTGCAACTATACTTTCACCCATCAAGTTGTCAAACAGGCTGCTTCTAAAGTGGTCTTATATTTCCCTTTCTGCATTCATTGAAAATGAGGTACAGATGAACAAAAACATGTATTTCTAGAAACGCCAAAGAAACGCATGCACAAATACACATTTGTTTCAACAGGCTTGTCCTTTTACTTTTCCTGCCACTGCACAACTCTGTCGCCCTAAGACTTCAGTACTGCATTTTCAACCATCACATAAAAGATCCCAAAAAGACAAGTTTTGCGATGTAGAATAAAATACAATTTATGTACAGTTGTTGGGGGGGGGGGTGGGATTGTCAGTCAATTCAATAAACTTTGCACTTACATTTTGTTGTGTTTCCACAAGCTTCTTGGAAGAACTGGGTTCCAGGTCAGTTCAGATTCCAAAGCAGCAGCTAAGATTGCAACTGTCAGAAATGCATGAATCCCAGACTAGGGAAGCAAAGGCATTTTCTACAGTGTACATTTCTTCCACCCCACATTTCAGAAGGAGGCTGGGAGCAGAAAGGGTGGGTGGGTGGGAAGAGATACAGGTGTCCACCTCTCTGTTATCAGTGCTTCATTCGAAGCATGAGAACCCTGAGCTACATTCGTGGCTTCTGAAGGGTAGCTCTGCCAGGAGAATTGCAAGGGCAGAGTCCAACAGGGCTTACACGCGTAAGAGAAAGCACTTGCTTGAGCTACTTCAGAGACACACTATCCACCCATACATTCACACCTTACTCCTCAGCTTCTTTGACCTTTGCAAAATGTTAACACGTTTGCTGATAAAGTTATGAGCCGTGGTATAATAGTGTCAGGGATCTCATTATAGAGACAATTATATCATCTGCTACCTCACATTAGCTTTCCTGATTCCGTTATGTTTAGTTATAATACTCGCATTACCTAGATGAGTAGGATGGAATTTTCCAGGTGACAATATATTATTTCTAGCAATACTGGCTTATGGAGTCCAAACGCGGCTCTCTGTGGCTCTTTCTGTCTCTTCCAAACTGGGGTCTACTATGTTTTTCACACATGTACACTTTTCCTTCTCTCTCAGTCCAGTGGTGGCAGCAGTTGTTGTTGCTGTTGTGCGCCTTCAAATTGTTTCTGATTTTTGGCGTCCCTAAGGCAAATTATAATGGTTTGGGGTTTGTTTGTTTTTTTGCAAGATTTGCTCAGAAGGGGCTTGCTTTTGCCTTCCTCGGAGGAGGCTGAGAGAGTGTGACTTACCCAAGATTTTATCTCATCACTATGACTACACATGAATTTGAGGTTTTAGGGAGACTAAGGGATTATGCAGAACACTGATATAAAAATAGTCTTCTGCCTACTAACATGTGTAATGTAAATGCAACATACAACTACTATATAAATAGTTTTAGATGACCACCAAAATTCTCCTTTGACTCAAAAGGCTCCCTACTGTCAATGAATGGCAGTTCATGTACATGTGATGAATGGACACACACATGATTTACAAAGAAAACCCCTATTTGACTCAGTCTGTTCTTTATATTATTAATTTTTAAAGAAATATATGGTCTGGAGGCCTGAGGTAGCTGAAGTACTAGTATGAATGTGTAGTTTTCTCTGTAGCTTGGAAAAACTACTTGAGGAGAGGGCTACGACTCCCAAGCTGGGAATTCTGAGAGTTGCAGTCCAAAAAGGTAAGTTTTCCAAGCTCTGCCTTTCTCACCCTGACATGTATTAATCATGGATCAAATGAAACTCAAGCAAATGCACACACTTCTAATGGTTAACACAAGCTAAGAACTGGTCACAGCCATTTTGACATTTAAGCTAGTCCTGTGGGGCTGAACATCTTTTAAACACACTTCATGCTTTCAGCTGGCACATTTCTTTCAGGAAACCTGAAAGATTCCAGCAAGGCTGTTAGGCACTAGATGAGCCTACTTGTTAAGTTTCATTTTTCAGATGCTTGCTTTGCATCTCTGGTAACTTTCCAGTTGCCTGGGAATAAACATCTTTAGCACATTGCAAGCACCAAGGAGCCACAGAGAATTTGCACTTAAGGATGTCTTTAATGAGACGCCGGTTGCACAGACAGAAATGATATCTGGCCAGAATTTGCTCAGATGAAAATGGAATACTGCACATGGAAAGCAAGATTTTTCTATACGTAGAACATTTTAACCCTTTACAGTTTTCTCTTGCAGTGCTGACCACTCCCCGTTTCCTTTAATTTTAAGGGCAAATGTAGGAATCCTCTGCCTTTCGATGCACAATTATCTGATGACTTGCTCTTTTGACACTTGCAAGTTAAAGACCAATTCCGTTAATGTGACAAGGAGTGGGCTCTTTTGTTACTTCCTCTTGTCTATGGAGGTTTGCTTGGGATCAACAATGGACATGCACGCTGCTTGCAAAGTGAGCTAAGGGGGGAAAAAGTACCAAGCAGTGGGGTTGCAGAGGCACGCAGAGGCAGGCCCAAGCAAGCCACCATAATTCCCTCATGGTCGGCTTTTCAACCAATTCTGGTTTCTGACAGTGCTGCAGTCCCTAACCCATCAGATAAGTGGGGGCTTCCGGTAAGTTTTTAAAAATCAAAACTGATAAGATGCTCCAGAAATGTTATGCCGAATGCCTATTTCTCTACAAGGCAATACATTCTTGATACTAAGGGCCAGACAAGATGTGACACTATTTTGGATGGATTTTGTCTCCTGGTCAAATGGTAAAACAGGCAAGCGAGTCCAGAATTAAGAAAGCAAACACCCTTTGACGGACCCCCTTTGCTGAAAGTCAAACAAAAGTAACAGGGACCACTACTCAGTTCCTAAAGGACCTCAATCCCAACAATCAAAAATATTGTTTTCCCCACTTGTCTGAGCAGCATGAAATTCTAGGTACAATGCCACCAACATAAATTACTTTGGACAAGGGTACATGGGGGAAGAGTTCCGCTGTCTTAATAATATTCATTGTAAACAAACCAGGAAAACATATCTGAAGGAAAAGAAATATCACTAAAAGGCAGACTCTCCCCCAGTGAGCAATTTGGGCAGCCCCACCTCCACATAGAAACCCTTTGTCTGCCCCCTGACACAAATATAAGCGGGAGGAATATCATCTTCTCCAAACTCTGCTGGACATCTCACTCAAGAACGCAGAGGGATTCCACAGTGATGCACTTAGGGAATTGTAGACTCTGGACTTAATGGTCTTAGAGGGTTGGGGAAGGCTCTTTAGATTGTAATGTATATCACTTCACTTACTTCAAATGGTCTTACTGGGGAGTCCTCTTTAAATGGTAATGTGTATTACTTAACTTAAAACATTCTGAAGAGGAGCCTCTTTAAATGGGTAATGTGTATAACTTCGAATGCATATTGAGAAGAGGGGATGGGGAGGGAACCCTCTAGATAGCAATGTGTATTACTTCACTTACTTCAAAATGTGATCAACCAGCTCTGTTACATTTGCCACAGCCCAGATCATTTTCTTGACAAGGCCCTGAACTTAGACAACGTAAAGTGCCCATTAGATTTCTAGGGAGATAGCCTGCCCTCTCAGGTGCGTGAACCCTTAGTATTCCTTAGGCTCAACTAAGGTACCTCTCTCTGTCTTCCTAGCCTGAATCAAAACTATGGGTTTTTCTTCTTCTTCTTCAGAGATAGACAGGCAGATCACATTGTCTATTGCAAGGACTACATGGTAGATCAGGGAAGAGGCATCCTCCTTTCAGGTATTTCCTAGTCATCCAAAAGATCAGCTGTTGCGAACAATCTGTCTTCTTAATATAAAGATTTCTGACAACTTTGGCAAAAGTTATTAAACCAAGCCTGCAGCAGTCCAATTGGCTCTATGAACCCTCTTCAGTCTCCAAATTCACAAGACAATGTTAAGAGAATCTTTAGAAAAACAGCCAGCAAAAGGTAAATTGGGATGTCCTGGTAGATCTCTGGGTGATTTGCAGTTTCAGATTCCCAGTATTTGCCACAAGAATATGTAAAATTGCAAGGGGGGAAAAAAAGGTTTCTACCATGTCAGACTCCTGCCAGAGACAAATAGTCTGAACTGGTATCAGGCAATGTCCAGAGTTCCTATAGGTGACCTTTTCCAGCTCTAGTTAATGCAAGGGAAGAACTGTGCATGCCATAATGAGCTTTTTTAGAGGAAGAATAGGATTTTTAAAAATCAGTATAAAAAATGGCAGAGGAATTCCAATCAGCATTCAAGGTGATATATCTTTATTTCCTACTACCTGAACAAAATGATCAAAGGACTAAAACAGAAAAACTGCCATCAGTGAAGTGGCCTCAGATCAATAATGGAGATCCCAATTATTCCTACTGTTTTGGAATACATAGCAAAAACAAGCATGCATATGCTCTGTCCTCTCGCCTTTCTGAAAACTCACAGAGGGCTTCTCTTGTCCTTTATCTCTGGGTCGAGGAGCTTCATTTGGGCTTTTAAAAAAAATAACTCTGGGGATCCATCAAGAGATAAGATCTCCCTCTGTGAATCACAAAGTGGTATCTATCGATTTTCCTCTCTCCCACAAAAGTGACAGAAGGTAGAAGAGCAGTCAGGATTGCTGTTGTTGTTGGGGTTTTTTTTGTTATTGTTGCTGTTGTTTTTGGCTGGTCATCTGCTCCTCCAAAGTCAAACTGGCCCAAAGAATTCATATTTATCCATGGACAGCTGGCACACTAATTGACTGTACACTCCTTGAGAGAACTGGGACAGAAGACTTCTGCTGCTCTGCACTTTTGTCCCTGATACATGAGCATGATCCGAGCATCTTGGCATTTAGTCAGGATGCTGTCATCTCAATACAATGCGATTTGCCTTGATCAAGCACATTTTGCTCAACCTCACTTTCTTCTCCTTCAGTTAGGTGGATACACGCAAGAAAAGCCATCTCCCCAAATCATCAGAGCCAAGCCTACTTATGTGGTCTCAAGGCAGAAACCGTCCCGCAGGTTATGAAGCATATGAAGCTTGGCTCAGGAACGAAATCCAACCTGGAGCAATTTCACACATATTTAGCAACACTTTCCCGAGGCCTTCTCTTGTTGGAGTGCATGTGTCAAAGGCAGCAATGGTTTCTGTTAATAAAACGACAACACTCTTCTGAGTTTTAAAAACAATCCTCTGAAGCAAGGCCAGGCATCTTTGGTCAGCAGGAGGCTAAATTTTTACCCTGAACAGCTACCAAAGGACAACCAGATCCCAAACTGAGAAAAATATTCAAATTAGAGAGGGAAAAATGGTTGTTCTCATAGTCCCTTCCAGTTTTTCAATTCAGGGGGGTCAGATTAGGTCCCTCTCCCTGACCTGTTAAAACAAAGAACTGCTACTATATATCCCATTGCATTCAGAAGCACACGAGACATGATCTTTTTTCTTGTGGTACCCAGGGTTTGGCGGATGTTCTCTAGAAAATTTCAGTTCTCTTTCTTTTCAACTCTAAGTAAGTTTCAGGTCTGAGTAAGAGTTTTTTATTTCACTGAGCTTCTAATTGCAGCCCAAAGTCCTGTTTTCTTGTATTTATGCTGCATTATTTTATGTCGTTCTTGGGTTTTAATTGGAACTGTTTTTAATCAAGGCTTGAAATGGTCTGTGTTTTTAATGATTTTCTGTATGTCACTTTGGGTTTATACTTCACAGAGAAAAATCCATCTTTTCAAAAGTCAGCTAAAATGGCTTGGTATAAATATTGCCTGAAGAGGAGACAGCATGGTGTAGTGGTTTAAGCAGACAGTTACACTCTCACAGCCTCAGAGGAAGGCCAGGGCAAATCCCCTCTGAACAAATCTTGCCAAGAAAATCCTGTGATAGGTTTGTCTTACAGTCACCATAAGTCAGAAGTACACAATAACAACACATTGGCGACTTTATCACAGAACTTTACAAGAGGTTTCATTTTTTAGAGGAGTGTGGCCACCACAGTACAGATGGTTCACTTCCATTTTTGTATCTGAGTTAGGAAGTGTTAAAAGATGCAACTCCCAGCTTTCCTTACTATCGGTTATGCTGGCTTAGGGCTGCTGAGAGGTGCCATTTGCAAGCCTATATGGCAGCAGCTAAGGTCAGAGGTTGAGGAAGGATGTCTGAGGAACTCTGGGAGTTGTAGTCCAAAAAGGTAACTTCTCCAAGCTCTGGCCAAGGCTGGCACAAACCATAAGACAGGTATCAGTCAAGTACTGTAATGTCAAAATTGTGGAAAAAATGCCTCAGTGCCTAAAAATTAATCATGTAGCCAAGTCAGTTCATTGATATAGCTGAGATCCAGGACACATCAACAAAACTGGGACCACCAGTTACACTCCAAGGGGGATTTTCAGCCAATCACAGCCCTGCACTTTGTACATGTTTCTCAAACACATCTGTTTTGCATGCAGATTTCTCCATTTTCAGTCTACAGCACACTTCAGGGAAAAAGTGTGAAGATGCCTTCAACCAATCATAGTGGCTGTCCCCATTGCCCATAACAAAGTACAAGCTCATTCAGACTTCCTGGGGAATGCCAGAGGCTTCATTTTAATTTTTAAATAAGCCACTCTCTTCGGCAGATTAGATGTTGGTTATTTTTCTCTTCATGCCATTTTTGGCTTATTGGGAAGTCACTTCAAATCAAATCAATTTAGCTAGTTTTTCTCCCTCTCTTGCCTTATCCACAAAACCCAAGAGAACTACCAGTATGTGTGTGTGTCCAGGTAGAACAAGACACGGTTATGAATGCAAAAACTGGAACCTGTTATCTTTGACACTGTCTGTGTTTTCCTTTCGTTCTCCCTAAGCTACTTGGTGGAAAATGAATAAACTATACAGTACTAGAAAAATTGAGGGACGCCCCCCCCCACCGACCAAATATGGATTCTGACGTAGAATCAGATTTAATTCGAATTACAGTCTGACCTTCATCATCTTCAACAATAATGTTCTAGATTTTCACAGCCTAGTTTAGAAAGTCAGTAAGTGTTTTTGGTTACTCGAAAATCTAGAACACCAGGAGCCCTGGTGGCGCCGTGGTTAAATGCCTGTCCTGCAGCCACTCACTCACAAACCATAAGGTTGCGAGTTCAAGACCAGCAAAAGGGCTCAAGTTCGACTGAGGCTTGCATCCTTCCGAGGTTGCTAAAATGAGTACCCAGATTGTTGGGGGCAAGTAGCTTACAGTTGTAAACCGCTTAGACACTCCTTAGGCGGTATGAAGCGGTATATAAATGAAGCTGTTTGTTTGTTTTGTTTGATTCTCCCAGAAATCTCCAAAGGAATAAGGCCAGTATAAAGTCCACAAAAGTAGCTTTTCCAAGCTATGTTCAAAAACCTTTATTGATCTGCAAAGCACAGAACTACCTATAGGTCTTGATCTACCTTCAGCCCAGTCCTGCCATGGTCCATAACTAAATTATAAAGGCCTAAAATGCAGCTCAAGTTCATAAAGGACTAAAAAGCTTGGGAAAATATGTCAAAGTGAAGGGTGACAAGATAGCAGTTTCTTCACATCCTCCTGAGCAGAGCATAGAAAAGTTACTTTTTGGACTACAGCTTGCAGAATCCCACCATGGCCAGTGGTCATGAGCTGCAGTTCAAAAAAGTAATGCTCCTAAGGTAGGATCCTGAGCAACATCACCAAAACGTCTCCCAATTTGATACTTGATCCTGCCCTGAATTTACTTACAGACATGCGTCAATTTTTTCATTTGCTTTTCACATATTTTGCTTATCTGAAATCCACTCAAAACAGTGTATAATATTAAAGGATATTAAAAAAACACCATTGGCTAAAGAGAACCAATAAAAACAATACAATAAGTGGTGATTACAATTAAGTAGTCCAGTTGCAGTAGAACTCCCATGTGTCTCACCAGCATGGCTGGTGGTCAGGGATCATGGGAGTTGTAGCCCACATTATTCGGAAGGTACTAGCTCCAAAAAGAGAGCAATACACTGCCATCTCCCCTGAGACAAAGTAGTACAGTCTGGGGCAAACTTGTTACTGCCAGGGAAATAGGAAGTAGCTAGATAGGAATAGCTAGATTCCAAAATCAGAAAAGAAGACAGAGGTAGAAATGCCCTTCAGGTACATGGATATTATTCCATCCTATACACACATGCACACACACACACACATACACATGCATACAAACATGCACACACATGCCTGTAGTCTAATACCCTTGATAACTACGAAGTTTGAAACCCTATAGTTCTATCCAATGATTTTGCAGGCGCTGCCATATGTTTCCTGGCTGTGCATTACACACAGCTGTGGGGCCACCACCAAATAGACCAGTGACATGCCATCTTACCTGTTTTGACAAAGCAGAGGAGATCAGAACATCACCAGTGAAACAGCAAGAAGGCCTTGGATGCTCCCCAAGAGAAGCAAGGCCAAGCAGCAGAAGGGTTCAGTAGCAGTCTTCTTTCTTCCAGGCCAACTCTTCTACAGCCTATTCCCTAGAAATTCAAGAAGCAGCAGTTTAATTTCACAGTAACCACTAACAATCTTCACATCAGCATCTCCCTGCCTTGTGTTAACCGCTTACCACAGGGTCCAGTGCTTGTGTGTGGGTGTATCTCTTGATTCACTGGGAAGCTAGCTTCCAGAGAAAATATTACGGCAGAGGGAAACCAAGCAGGCCTTTTCCATCAGCCACAGCAGGTGCAGCTGCAGGGAGGTTGTTTCCTTCTCCCTAGCAGAGAGAACAATTAAGAGCCAACTGCCAGTTCCCCTGGGACAACAGAGCCAAAAGGCAAGATATCTAGGCTCTCCCATTGGCCAGGGAACCAAGGGGCAAGAGCAGATTGCACCCCATGCCTCACAGGATGAACATCATAGGAGTTTATCAGACAGGGGGAATTTCTCTCTATTTCGAATGGAGCCAATTCCAATTCACGTACATTTGCTAGTTTAGCAAATTTACATGAATTCTAATTGCGTTCGGAATGCGTTCAGAATGACTTCCCATTGCCCAAAATTGCATGAGATACTCTAATACGCAATAACGTAAAACCCATTATTGTGTTTGGAATGACTTCCCTTTTGCCCAAAATTGCGTGAGATACTTTAATTCGCAATAACGTGAAACCCCATGATTGTGTTTGGATTGCCATTGGATTATACTTCCAATTTCCGTCGTCTGATAAACTCCATAGAAAGGTGAACGCCAGCCTGGTCCTCACTAGTAGCCAAAGGAGGACACTACAGGGAGCTTGCTTCCTTCTTCCCTGCCAGAAAAAAACAAACAAAAACAACCAAAAAACTGTGACCAAAAATGGGTATGCTTGCCCCATTCCTACAATCTCTTTTTTATTTTGTGCCATGATTTTAGATGGTATGCCTGAGGGAAGGAACTGTCTTCAATAGCAATAGCAGCTTCATTTATATACTACTTCATACCACCTAAGCAGTCTCTAAACAGTTTACAATTAGTTTAGTGATCTCAGGAGGATGTAAGGAGCATTTTTCAGTTGAAGAGTGGGGGCAACCATGATTTATATCAGGGCTGAGGAATATTTGCTCCTCCAGATGTTGTTGGACTGCTCTTCTCATCACCCGCAAGTCTCATTGTCCCATAAATGAAACTGGTTAGGGCTGATGAGAGCCACACGTCTGGAAGATAAAATGTCCTCACTTCTCCTTTGAACAATGTTCCAGGGATTTTTAGCCCACTTAGTCATCTCACTTTCTCCTGATTCCCCTATCTCAAGCAAGAAAGCCAGGGAGGGGGATTATGGGAGGAGGGCACTGTTTGTGTGTGTGTGTATGTGGCTGCGTTGATATCTGTCCCGTGAAAATGGAGTTGACATTGTTGGTGGAAACATTACTGCCACAGCCAGTGGGTTTCTTTACTGGGGTGTGAAAAAGGGAACTCACCCTCCAGTTCACTTGAGCTGGGTTGGGTATCTGTACGTTAAGGGTAAGCCTGAACGGAGCATTCATCCATCCTCTCGCCTCCGTTAGATCGTAATTGATTCGACTCCCACGAGTACTTCCATTGCTGAGCCTTTTGCTCCTTTGCCAGCAAACTCAATGTAAAACATCAGGGCTGTTTGTTTCTCTCTTCGAAAGAGTTGCATTGTCTCCTTAACAACCCCCCTACGCAGGTTTAGGGAGACTCATCTGACTAGCAAAAGAGGTCTCTGAAGTCCCTGGGATTCCATAGGAAAAAAAGGGCTTGAATACACAACGTTGCCCTGCCAGGAAAACTAAGCTGAGGAATTACAAGACCTGACCGCAAAAGGGCAATTCACTGCCACCCAGAGTGACCACAGCAGTGGCTACCTCCTCCACTGTTCAGAAAGCGGCACTAGAGGGCAGTACATCTGCTGGCTTCCTAGAGGCGACTGGCACGTTTTATGCAGCGTCCAGACCTGTGGCCTTCCAGATGTACAGGGAGGGTCCCGGAGTCTAGCCTACAACTGTTTGTCCACTGATCTCAAGGCGAAGAAAGTGTAATCTACAGGCTACATGGACGCTTTGAAGCCACCCAGGGCCCAAAGGCCTCTTCCATTTTTTAATGGGCCTGGCATCCATTTCAATGTTTTGAGCAGATCCTGTGCCATTTTAGGCCCAGGAGAATCAAAAACCAAAACAGAAAGTAGACTAAAAGCCATTGTGGGCCCCCCATTTTTAAAAAATTCCTATAAAAATTCAAATATGGCATAAGTTGTGGCACCTCCCCTCAGTGTTTCGTGGAGTGCCAATGCGCCCTCCCAACTGCCGGCAGTTGTCCGTCAGTTGGCTCCCCAGGCTGGTACATTGTGCCAGTCTATTCTGCTTGGCATCGGCTCGGCAGAGTCTCAAGTAGACTCTTCTATCAAGATCTTTCGAAACAGAGATGCTAGAAGACTTGCACTCAGGGGTTTGACCCCTATGTCTTTAAACATGCCAAGGATATGCTATTGGTTCCATTGAACTCTTCATTTTTAAAACCTGTGCTGTTGTTGTTGAAACACAAAGATACCCAAGCAAAACCTCTAAGAAATGTGGATGTACAACATGTATACCTCATCCTCAAAAACCACAGAACAGGTTTGGTTCTTCCTCTTGCTCACTTTCACATTTGCTCAGCCGTTTGCCCTCCTAAGCCTTGGGTGGACCTAAAAATAGAGCAAGGGTGGGGAAAGTGCAGACCTTGGTTGGCATGCAGACCCCCGACTCCTTTCTACCCACCCCAAGAACAAGGAGCATCCCCAAGAGAAATGGATCTCCTCCCTCCCCAGGGGAAAGAAGAACCCTCACAATGGCCAAAGTGGCACCAAAACTCCCCCAAAGAATGGTTTTGGTCACCATATCTGTAAACTGTTGAGAGATCTAGTAGCACCTTTGAGGCTCATTGAAAGAAAGATGTTGGCAGCAGGAGCTTTAAGTCTATTAAAATGCAAAGCTATAGCCGTGTTAGTCTGTAGAATCAGTCTGCGGAGAGATCTTGCGGCACCTTTGAGACTCACTGAAATAAATAAACAAACAGATATTAATAAACAGATAATAAATAAACCTGAGGAAGGAGACTGAAGCCTAGGAAAGCGCCTGCTGCCAACTTCTTTCTTTCAGTGAGTCTCAAAGATGTTGCAAGATCTCTCTCCAGACCAATGGGACTGTATCTTTGAATGGAAAGCACTAACTTTAGCCAAATGGAGTGGAAATCAACCTCTTCAAGGACCAAAAGCATCTGAGGAAGGAGACTGAAGCCTAGGAAAGTGCCTGCTGCCAACGTCTTCCTTTCGGGGAGTCTCAAAGGGGGCTGCAAGATCTCTCGATGGACTGATTCTACAGACTAATGGGGCCATATCTGTGAACTCTACCACTATCTTGAACACTGAACCTTGTAAAAGTAGATGTGCCATTGCCTCACTGCCTGGCCTAGTGGCAAATACATGGTAGTTTGGGTCACAGGGAGAGGAGCAATGGTGTATGATGATGAAAACTGGCCCTGGCATACTTTCCCACCTGCAAAGTAGGCAACATGCCTGAACATAACAGGCCCAGCTCATCTGGTGTCCTTAGGCAATAAGAAAGGGTGCCCTTTGCATATTCCTTATAGAGACCTTTGTTGAAACAGTAAGACTGAAAAGAAAGGGGGAAATAATATAAATAATAGTTTTGTTGTGGGTTTTTCAGGCTGTGTGGCCATGTTCTAGAAGAGTTTATTCCTGATGTTTTGCCAGCATCTGTGGCTGGCATCTTCAGAGAATGCTGGCATGGAAGAGAGTGGGGTATATACAGTATATATAAAGAGAGAGTCAAATGCTTTCATCATATTCAGCATCCATAGATTTTTGTGAGTTTTTCAGGCTCTGTGGCCATGTTCTAGAAGAGTTTCTTCCTGACGTTTTGCCAGCGTCAGTGGCTGGCATCTTTTCTGCAGATCAGAGAATAAAGTCTTTTAGAAGATGGCCACAGAGCCCGAAAAACTCACAAAAATCTATGGATGCCGGCCCTGAACACCTTTGACTTCACAGTATAACTAATCTTTATCTACTTCTGTTGAAAAGGAACAAGCCCCGTGTGTAAGCAAAGTATTCACACCAGAGACAAAATGATGCAGAAGGAAGAAGAGCAAAAGAACATAAAATAGCAAAGATGCCAAGCAATTCCCCGCTCCATCCAAGCAAGAGACAGGGCAAAAGAAAAAGGCTATAAGGCTGGATCTGCCACTGCAGGAGACAGACTGCAGAAAGGATCCAGTTTGAGACCGCTTGAACTGCCCTGAGGCTCAATGCCAGGGAATTCTGGGACCTGTGGCTTTGTGAGAGGGCTCTGGGGCCACAATCCACTCCAATTCCCAGGATTCTCTCAAATGGAGCCAGGGCAGTCAAAGTGGGTTAGTTCTGCAGTGTGGATGAGAACTTTGCCACTGCTTTGAGTGGAATGATGGGGGCATGGATAAGTTTGGGGAGTTCTTTTGCCTTCTCTGTCAGAGAGAGGGCTGGCTCTCATTCCCAGGATTCCCCAAAACACCTGGCACCTGGGCTGTATGCACACTGGAGAGAGAGAATCCGGTTTGGCCCCGCTTTCGCTCTTTTCTGGCTCAAGGCTATAGCACTCTGGGAGATGGAGCTTGTGGTGAGGTCTGGATGTTGGCTTAACTCTTTTTCTGGCTCAAGGCTCTGGAATTCTGGGAGCGAGCTGGGGCTTTAGCTGCTCTATTCAAGGCTGTGGAATTCTGGGAGTTGGAGTCTGTTGTGGGGTCCAGAGCTCGCTGTTTGGGTCACTTGCTATGGAATTCTGGGAGTTGGAGTCTGTGGTGGGGCCCCGAGCTCGTTGTCTGGGTCACTTGCTATGGAATTCTGGGAGTTGGAGTTTGTTGTGGGGTCCAGAGCGGAGCTCCGCTCCGCTCTGGGCCCACAACAAACTCCAACTCCCAGAATTCCACAGCCTTGAGCCAGAAAAAGAGTTAAAGCGGGGCCAAACCGGGTTATTTCTCTCAGTGTGGACGGCAGCCCTAGGCACAAAATACTGTGAAGGGAAGAAGAACCCAGAGCCAACGTGCCTTTAAAAAACGTCCCAAATATTAACGCCCTTCCCGTTCCCGCCTTCTTCTTCCGTCTCCCCTGAGGAGATTTTAATTTTCCCCTCACAAGTTCAAAGCCTAAAGAGGGGGCTCCGTCCTGGCCAGGTTCTCCTCAGTCCTCAGGGCCCCCTCAGGCTGAGTCCCACAGGCCGCCTACCGCTGGCTTCTTCGGCTAAGTCCGAAATGGCCTCACTCAGGCTTCTCCCTCGGCCCCGCCGCCGCCGCCGCCGCCACTCGGCCGCCTCCTCCTCCCCTCCCTCAGGCGGCTGGTTGGAGTCGAGCCTCGGCGGGCGGCTTCGGGGCTGCCCTTTCTTTCCGCCGTCGGCGCTCATTCGCCCAGGCCCACGCCAGGCCCGCCTCACTCACTCAGGCCGGCCGAGAAGAAAAAGACGAGCCGGGCCTCACCTCAGAGTCAGGCCCGGCCGGGCTTCCCTCCTTATTCCCCCCCAAAGCACCTGAGGACTGTGGAGGAAGCCGCCTGGAGCCCAGGAGGCACGGAGGCTCCCGCTGCCAACTTTCTTTCCTTTCAGTCACTCTCTCCAAGGGGCTGCCAAGGCTCGCTCCATGAAAGCTTTGAAAGGCAGAAAGAAGTTGGCAGCAGCAGCAGCAGCTTTCCTAGACGAAAGGCTGCCAACTTCTTTCTTTCAGGGAGTCTCAAAGGTGCAACAAGACCTCTCTCCATTATTATTATTATTATTATTATTATTATTATATCCCAATACACCTGAGGAAGTAGACTGAAGCCTAGGGAAGCTTCTATTGCCCATTTCTTTCTTCCACTGAGTCTCCAAGGAGCTACAAGATCTCTCTACATTCTTCTTCTTCCTATTATTATTATATCCCAATGCACCTAAGGAAGGAGACTGACGCCTAGGGAACTTCTTCTTTCCAGTCAGTCTGAAAGGGGCTACAAAAGACTGCCTCTGAGGCTGAGAGAATGTGACTCGCCTAAAGGGCACCCTGGTGGGAACCGAACCCTCCTCTCCAGAGTCATAATCCAACACTCAGACCACTAGCAGAGGGGCCTTGCAGCCCCTTGGAGACTCGCTGAAAGAAAGAAAGGGGCAGCAGGAGCTTCCCTAGGCTTCAGTCTACTTCCTCAGATGCATTGGGATATAATAATGATG
Source organism: Urosaurus nigricauda (assembly GCA_034509955.1). Taxonomy (NCBI): domain Eukaryota; kingdom Metazoa; phylum Chordata; class Lepidosauria; order Squamata; family Phrynosomatidae; genus Urosaurus; species Urosaurus nigricauda. Next base: position 10,221,935 of record JAOEGL010000014.1, read on the forward strand.
ACGATGATGATGATGATGATGATGATGATGATGATGATGTAGAGAGACCTTTCAGCCCCTTTGAGACTCCCTGAAAGAAAGAAGTTGGCAGCAGGAGCTTCCCTCCTTCCTGAGATGCTTTTTTTTGTGGAGTGGATGCATCTGAGGAAGTAGAATGAAGCCTGCAAAAGCTCCTGCTGCCAACTTCTTCCTTTCAGTGAGACTCAAATGTGTGCTACAAGATCTCTCTACAGACTCATCCCACAGACTCACAGAGCTATAGCTTTGAAAGAAAGAAGTTGGCCGCAGAAGCTTTCCTTGACGAAAGTCTACTTCCTCAGGTGCTTTTGGATGCCAAGGAGGTAGACTGTAGTCTATGAAAGCTCCTGCTGCCAACTTCTTTCTTTCAGTGGCTGCCAAAGATCTCTCTTCGCCCTGGTTGGAAATCCTAGCATGAGTCGGAAGAGACTACCAGGTCCAACCCTATTCTGCCATGCAGGAACTCCCAATCAAAGCATCCCTGACAGATGACCATCCAGCCTCTGCTTCAAGACCTCCAAGGAAGGAGACTCCACTACACTCCAAGGCAGTGTCTTCCACAGTCAAACAGCTCTTACTGTCAGGAAGTTCCTCCTAATGTTGAGGTGGAGTCCCTTTTCCTGTACTTTGCATCCACTGCTTCTTGTCATAGAGTCATAGAAGAGTTGGAAGGGACCCCAAGGGCCATCCAGTCCAACCCTCTTCTTCTGCCATGCATGGCAGGGGGTCGGACTGGATGGCCCTTGGGGTCTCTTCCAACTCTATATGAGTCTATTCAGGGGTAGGCTGGTGGCTCAGTGGTTAAATGCCTGTCCTGCAGCCACTCACTCAAAACCATAAGGTTGCGAGTTCAAGACCAGCAAAGGGCTGAAGCTCGACTCAGGCTTGCATCCTTCCGAGGGCGCTAAAATGAGTACCCAGATTGTTGGGAGCAAGTAGCTTACTGTTGTAAACCGCTTAGACACTCCTTAAGGGTATGAAGTGGTATATAAATGAAGCTGTTTGTTTTTTGTTTTAGGCTGTTCCTGGATGTGGCTGTTCTGTTCCTGCTTCTCATGGCGCAAGCAGTCTGTTCCCCTATGAACCCTCCTAACCCACAAAAAAACGGAGAGACAGATTGTTCATCTCCAGCCTGTGATGTAAGGTTCGACTCTGGACATCATGTTCTCTCACTGGAGTTGAGAAGGCTCACCCGAGTGTGGATTTCTTCCGTTGTACCAGCCTAGCTGTGTAGGTCATTCTGCTGAGCGGGCCCCAGATTATCTGCCCTCAAACACTTCCCTAATGGGACCACCGTACGCTGCTCAGAGAGTTCTTAAAAGGTACAACTCTGCCTGGAAAAAGCCCAAATTTGATCTGTCACCCCATACGTACACACACATTTCTGCAAGCTTTGCATCTGGGCTATCCACTATTTTTAAGGGCAGTTTGTTGCCCTACAAACACTTCTATTGGTGAAGCAGGCAGAGATTCAACAGGTGCAGTCCCTCCTTCTTTGGAGGTTTTTAAACAGAGGCTGGATGGCCATCTCTTGGCAGTGCTTTGACTGGGAGTTCCTGCATGGCAGAAGGGGGTCGGGCTGGATGGCCCTTGGGGTCCCTTCCAACTCTATTATGGAGTTTATCACACAGGGGCTACTTTCAGCATGAAAGAGAGATTAAAGCGCATTTAAAGCATCCCACCAATAAAGCAAAAATGGTGAGTAATGGTGCAAATTATCCCATGCAACTGCGCAAATAAAGTGATATCGGAAACGCTGAAATCCCAAAAGGAAAGAGATGTGCATTCATGCTTCTTTGTGGCCACTTTAATAATGGTGGGTTTTGTGTGGCATCATGTGAAATCGTTTTGCATAATTATGCGTTTTTTTTCTGGGATATTCACAGGATAAACTCCCGATCTCCTTCGTATGATAAACTCCTCTGATTCTTTGATTCCTAGCGGGAAGCTTTTAAGACCGAGAAGCCCACACCTAGTGGTGTGCATTTTTATTCTGGTTCGGAAGACGGAACAAAATGACAGCAATTCATCATACCGGATTTTGTGGTGGTCTCTTTCCCTTAAGTCAGTCCCTTTAGTTCCAGTAGCCAAGTGGCCAAGTCCCCAACAGCCAACCTGCCTGCCCAGCACCCAAACCCACCCAGTGGCCTATGGGGGGGCTGTGGAGTGGGAGGCCTTTCACTTCTAGTCTTGCAAGCTGCGCGAACCACTTGCCATACCATTGATACTGCTCCTGAGGTAGGCTGATGCTAGAATAATATCATCCCACTGAATGGCAACGCTTTTGTTCTGGAGATTATAGCAGCAGCATAAAGCCTCCATCGAGGGACAAAAGTCCCCTGCTGCTCAGTGACTGCAGAGGCAAAGTCACCCCATCAATTCCAGTGGATGCTGTTCTAGTGATGCCTGGGGGGGGGGATGTTCAATGACACTAAATGGTGGCTATTCAAGCCCTGGGGATATTGACATTTCCCAAAGGCATGGATGCCTACAGTGGATAGGGCCCTGCTTTGCTACAGAACCATCGATTCCAGGGGACACATCTACTGACAACACACCATCTTTTGCTACTGCACCAGCTCCCTGATGCTTGGATCCAGCTGGTTGTAATAACAATGAGACTATTGATTTAAATATGATTTAAATGATTAAAGTATTTTACAGGCATGCTTTCACGTCTGTCACCAGCACACAAGAATCCCAAGACCCATCTAGCAGCCTCTTCCCTTGAATGGTCAACCAGGCACTTTTGGAAAGCCCACAAATGCTCTCCAGCAGCTGGAACTCAGAGGCAGGTAAGCCTCCAAAACTGAGAGGGTGCATAATACCCTCAAGGCACCAGACCCTGTCTGATCCTGAGAGCTAAGCAGGGTCAGCCCTAGTTGGTACTTGGATGAAAGACCGCCAATGAATCCCAGGTGCTGTAGGCTCTGTTTCAGAGGAAGGAACTGGAGAAGCACCTCTGAGGACTACTTGTCTAAGAAAACCCTGTATAATTCATGGGGTTGCCATAAGTGGAAAGGTGGCTTGAAGGGCACACACATACGAGCCACTGTATTCATAACCATCATCAACAGAATTTTCCCATGAATCAAGCTAACCCAGCTTAAAAGCCATTGAGGCTGTTGGCTATTACCAGCCAGTAATAGTGTTGAACGACAACCCTGGAGATGAGGGTTCAGTTCCCCACTTGACCATGGAAACCCACTGGGTATCCTTGGGTGAGTCACAAACTCTCAGCTCCAGAAAACCCTGTGATAGGGTCATAGGTTGGAAATGACCTGATGGCACACAACAACAAATTCCCCTTTTTGTGGCTGTGAATGCCATAAATGTATTATTCCCTGGGGGTTGTGGGCGGAAGTGACCTGTGCATGTAGCACAATGGGTTAGGAAGAGATGGACCACAGCAAACTGCCAGGGAAACTGATCAGATCTTTCAAATGCTTCCTTACGTACCTGCAGGCACAACTTCTTCACTCTGGCGTTCTTGTTGGCATTCCTTCTGGCTCCCTTGCAGCTGCCCTTCTTTGACCAACGGCTGGGGCTAGGCTGGTCCCTCCTTTGCGATGACGTTCCTTTTCTGGGAGGCAAGAAGACACAATAAATTAGTATCCCTTGTCTCCAAGTTGATGGACGGCAGAGGCGAGGGTGTGCTGCCTCCCGTTTTATTGTCCCAGGACAGCTATAGGTTCTTATGAAACAAGGCAAGCCCTACCATGAGGCACAGTAGGCAGCAAATATCAGGACTCAGGAATGGTTATCTATTTCCCTTCTTATTGTTGTACCTATACTGCCAGGATGCTTGTAGGCTTTTCTGGCTTATGTGCCAAAATAATTTTGCCTGGCTCTAGGTGCCCAGCACCCTGTTTAGAGTGACCAGTGAGCTCCATTTCTTGTCCTTTTCAGGCAGCAAAATGACTTGGGAAAGCCCTAACAGGAGTGCAAAAAAGGAAGGGGGAGAGAATTCCTTTCTTCTATGTACTTCCTTCACATCACACACCCTTTTTAGAAACCGCTGCCATTTCGCCTCCACATCACCCCTGGCTCAACCTTTTGCTAAACTCAAAAAGCCCACAACATGTTAAGCCTTGTTGTTGTTTTTTTCCCTGTGCCGAAAGTGCAATAGCCCCTTGACAATCTGGGTCACCTTTTTTTGTGTGCCTTTCCTGGCTCGACGAGATCCTCTTTGAAACAGGCCAGCCAGAAATGGATGTAGCGTTCCAAAGCTGCCGCACGGTCGATTTGTATAGAGGCATTATGATGCTGGCTGTTTTCTTTTCAATCTCCTTTCTTGCCTAATAATCCCTTAGTGTGGAATTTGCTTTTTTCACAGCTGCTGAACACCGAGTTGATGTTTTCATTGAGCTGTCCATCATGATTCCCGGATCCTGATTAGTCACCGTCAGCTCAGACTCCATCAGTTTATATGTGAAATGATGATCATTAACAATACTGTTGTTGCTGCTCTTATTCCAGTGTGCATCATCTGAAACCAGGGTGGCCAGGTCTAACAAGTCAAGGGGCCAGTTCCCCCCAATCTTACTGCAGAACACACCACCCGCACGCCACCAAAAGTACAGCAGCATGATGGCAACTGGAGGATCTCCCCAACACCACCTCCAGTTTCCAGCCCTTCCCAAGGTTTTATTCTACAAGAGGTCTGCTGTGGGGATGGCTCGGGGGCTTGCAAAAACACCAGGGGTCACATGTTGCCCACCCCTGCTTTAAACTTTTATCCAACCTCACCAGCCTGAAGCAACAACCTTCCGACCTCAGAAACTTTACTTTCAAAAGTTATTGTCAGTCTCAATAGACCATAGTTCTTGTGCTTAAAGTCGGGCCAAGGATTTTGCACAGGTTCTGCTTAATAGCTCTCTATGTCAGAATAAAAACAACCCCCACATGGATCCTGCAAGCCAAGAGATTCTGAGCATGTGAAAGTTGCCCAAAGAGTCATTTCTGCACTATATAACCCTGGACTGAACAAACCCGTGTTTACTGTCAAATCCATGTTTGTCCTCTGTCCATCACTACAGGAAGATCCCGACAAAGGAAAAATAAATGGAGTAAATCTTTACAGAAGCTAAGCCCTAAGTAAATATTCTGAATTCCTCCTCTCCAGCAGTCACTTTAGAAATCTTGTGAGCAATTATGCTAAAGATAACAGAGGGAGGAGGCAGGAATCACTCCATATATTATCTTGTAGGCACAGAAAGACAGAACCCTTAAGGTGGACCTGGTTTGGACTGTTCAGAGGGAAGCTCCAAACCTGCAGCGGTTCCCAAACGTTGGTCCTCCAAACGTTTTGGACTTCAGCTCCCCGAAGCGCTAGTCAGCTTGGCCAAAAGTCAGGAATTCTGGGAACTGAAGTCCAAAACATTTGCAGATTCAAAGTTTGGGTCTCCTTGCTAAGAGTTTTATGTTGAGTAAGGTGGTGAACTTATGCTGTACAGAGTAATAGTTCCATGACAGTATGCTTCTCTGCACAAATGTGCATCTCCATCACAGGTAAAAAGATCCTGGTAACAGGGAAACTCAGTCAGGAAAATAGCTAGGCGCGACTCTTTGTCCCTGACACACTAGTGGTCTACTGCAGGGAATGTTTTCAGGCGGAGAAGCAACTGATCATTTGAACCTCCAGTTTGGGAGTCAGAAAGGCTTTACTATAGTTCATACAAAGGACAAACATTTCACTGAGAAAATGTCTATGATGTCAAACTTGGTCTAGATGTCTCTGCTTTTTGAGCTTTAGCATGTCAGGACTTTATGCTCTGGGAGTTTATCTTATTAATTTCATTTATATCCCCACTGAAAGTAGTATTCATGGCTCTCCTTTTAGCCACAAAACCCTGTGAAATAGGTCAGGGTAAGAAAGACTGACAGGCCCAAAGTCCCCCAGGGAGCTTCATGGCTCAGTGGGAACTAGAAGGCAGATCTCCCTAGTCTTGGTCCAACACCCTAAGCACTGGCTGCTGCCACACTGCAGAAATAAAGCAGATTGACACCACTTTATCTTTCACACCCCAATGTAGGGAATTCTGGGATTTGTAGTTTGGTGGGCTGTACAGCCTATGCTTTTAATGCCCGTTAAATCTGCAAACTGTTGTGTGCAACACTGCTGAACACAATTACAGTATAATTCTTTAAAATTCATGTTAAGGCCATAGGCATCTAATGTACTGACAAGCAGGTTGTGCCTAACCATTGGAAAATTGTATATAAAATCCATATAGGACATCTAAAGACAAGAGGCCTGAATCCTATTATTGGGTTTTTCTTGGGCTCTGGACTTGAATTATTCTGGGGCTCAGGTGCCAGGCACATTGAGTAAAATAAGGCTCAGCTGGCTACTATGGCGCTCCAACTTCCCCACAGCCATTCAGTGCTTGTTCTGCCCGAACAAAATCCTTAATCCTTGTCACCTTGTAGCTTTGGCCAGTGCTCCCAGCGTCTCATCTTTCTTTGGATCAGCTGATCCCAACAGCCCTGACTCAGTTGGAATCCCCTCCGCTGATGACGATGTTGGATGAGGCTCCGTGTTGGTTTTTTAGCTTGTGATCTGCTCTGCCTTGCCAATTGCCGTAGCCTGGAGAAGGGACCCATGGCCTTCATCAGCTGGATAAGCGTCTCAGGTTCCACTGACCTGTGTGGTATTCAGGAGAGTGTGACTGCCTCCTGAGACGAAGCCAGGCCCAGTCTTCAGACCTGATCTGCCAATTCTGGGAGAGAGAGAAAGAGAGAGAGAAGAGAATCCCTGGATTTTGTCTGCACAAAAAGAGAGGGATTGGCACGAAGCACAACTACGTCTCATACAGAAAGTCCCCAGGTCACCCCCTCAACATCTCTCTTGATTTGGTTTGTTTGCTCCATTTATATGCTGCCTCTCCTCCACCGAGCTCAAGGCAGCAGACGTGGCTTTTCTTCCTCCCCATTTTATCTTCACAAGGACCCTACAAGGTAGACCAGGATGACACAGTGAGCTCACAACTGCCCAGGATGGCCAGTGAATTTCGTGACTTAGCACCGAAACTTGAACCGGATTCTGCAAAATCCTAGTCCAACACTAACCATTACACCACACTGACTCTCACACCACATTGGCTTAAAAAGACCTGGTAGCAGGTGATGGGAAAGACCTCTGATTCTGTCCACCAGAGTAAACAATACTGGACTAGTTGGATAAATAAGCCTGAATCTTATTAGTTCTAACTGCAGTAAACCTTTTCAATCACTTGTTAGATGGTAAGTCAAGAGTTATGTAAATTCCATTGATTCAGCTGGTCTACTCTAGTAGCGACTATGAATAACATTCAGGACACAGTCAGATTGCACAAAGGCAGCTTTCCACCTTCCCATAACTCTATGGGATGCTCATATCTGAGTTTATAAATCCAGAGTAATTTTTTCCCAGTAAAGCAAAATATGCATAAGAGTCTCCTTACTGGACCAGACCTAAAGTCCCGCTGTGTTAGCACCTTGTTTTCCCCAGTGGTCACTGTACTTGCAGGCAGAGGGATTCTGGGATTTATAGTCTGAAACAGATGTAATTCTCACAGTAACTGATCACCACAATATCACCGTGAAATTTGGCACACATATGCACGCTTTCTGCTTCCTTGAGCAGTGAAGATCTTAGTTTTCCTTGGATGAGAGAATGCTGAAAATGTGGGCGACAAGGAAGACGTCCATCCCCATGCCATGGCAGGTGTTACAGGGGGAACCTGCTTTGAGAATACCAACCTTTCAGAAGGTAATCTGGAATTGTGCGGCCTAATTTCACCCCCTTTACTGAGCATAAAGCTCCAAAGGTTTGGGGATTTCACCTGAACATTAAAACCCTTCCATACCAACTTTCAGTCTGCGTAAATCATTTTTAGCATTTATATTACGAACTGTGAAATGCAAAAGAGTAAAAGTCTCTGGAGGGACAGGGAGAGACATGTAATGGTAAATTTTGAAAGGCAAGGGCAGATTGTGGCCATGCCCATAGCCATACACCTAGAGAGGGTTGGAAGATGTCGGCAATTTTATTGATCCTTATCACCAGTTCTAGCATTTCATGTCTCCAACTTTATCTCTCCATAGTCTTTCGTAAGTTTTACTTGTCCACGTAAGACCAAGCCACCACTGAAACACTTTGTATAATAAAAGGATAGCTCATAATAATATATTGTTGCTGGGAAAATTTATCCTCCACACACCAAGCCTCGGGAGATGGCAGATAAAGTCATTAACCCTGATAGTAAAAAAGTCCTTGCGCTATGACCATACGTGCCCTGATGCCACTACATCACAACTTTTAAAAAGATATAATTCAGCAATCTTCCAAGAAAGTGCTGTAACCCTTCACCACCCCCCTGGTACTTTTCACCACTCACTTTGGAAATCACCAGTCTAGCATATTCTAGGGTTGGGCATATCTATTCTGGATCAATTTGGCCCAGCATTTGATTTGGTTTGGTCTTCAAATGGCAGAGACAGAGACCATTTTGACACAAATAAATGTTTGTACAGTCGTATTTTAAATTGGGCAACCCCCTTTGCAAAATTTTGCAAGACGAACATTCTGAAGGATAAGTGAGTTCCAGTTCAGATACTGGTGCAGAAATGCAAAATTAGGTAAGTTCCCATTAACATGCCAACCAAATGAATTCCTCTCCTTTCTTCATCACACGTTGCTTGGCCTCCAGGCCAAGAATGCATTATGATCTATTTGGGGCCTTTCTCGTTTCTCATTTCCATGCACCTTGGCATGCATGAGACTGTAGAGGCCTGCGTTCCAACCTGAGATGTACAATTGTGTCTAGACTGTGCCTACCAAACGCTAAGGCCTTAAGGGAGAGATCACATCACAAATGAAATACCAAACAGGTGAAGTAAATAATATATATATATTTTTTGGCTTGGCTCAGTCAACAATTCCCTTTCTCTCTGCCCCCCCCCCCCCCCCATGAAAGGTTTGAAAGACCTTCTGCAATTACCGAAACCTACAAGGGCAACATAAAAATAGCCACAGCTGAAAGGGAATCCACTGAGCCCTGGGAAGCAGTTGAGCAGAAAGAGAGCGTTTGCATCAGGCGGCCCAAGGAGACATGGAAAAGGCCCCCAATACCTCTCCAGTTGCCTCTCTGCCACCGTTTCTATTGATCCAATTAGCCCGGCTGCGATCGGCTCGCACATCCTAAAGGAGGCTTCCTGCCAGAGCCTCAGGGTGGAATTGAGAGGATGGCGCTGGAAGGGAAATATTAGCAATTAAAACCGCACTCCTGCACTTTCCCACTGCTGTATTGCTGGGGAGTATGTTGGAGCCCGGGAGCAAAACCTGTCAATCAGTTTTCCTTTTGCCTTGAAAAGGACAATAGACTTTTCAAACACACACACATACACTCTCTCACACACAGACCAGAGATCCTGGGTCTTTGGGACTAGAAGAAAGGTGTGTGAATGTGTGCGCACCTATGTATGCATGTTTTTAGGGCAACTGGTTTTCCGTAGTATGAGATTTGTAACCTGGCATTTTTAAAGAAATGAGATAGCGATTGAATTATAATTAAATTGTGTGTGTGTGTGTGTGTGTGTCTGTAACTTCCAGCCACCTGTCAATTTATGGACACCCCCATAGGGTTTTCTTAGGCAAGGAATCCTTTGCAAGTTCCTTCCTAAGAAGACCTACCAGGTCTACAGCACCTGGTGTCTATATCACTTACTATAACCAAAATGATATCGATATATCTAAAATGATAAAAATGAGAACGACAGGAAAAGTCAATTTAGCACATACTAGCTGAAAATAGCAAAGACTTGGAATGATTACTGAAGAAAGTTAAGGAAGAAAGTACAAAGGAAGGTTTACAGTTGAACATTAAGAAAACAAAAATGAGCACAAATGGTTTACATAACTTTTAAGCAGGCAATGAAGACTTTGAAATAGTTCAAGATGTCCCATACCTTGGCTCAGTCATTAACCCAAATGGAGACTGTGTTCAAGAAGTCAGAAGAAAACTGGGACATGGAAAAACAGCTATGAAGGATCTAGACAAAATTCTGAAGTGTAAAGATATATCATTGAATACTAAAATTAGGACAGCCCATGCCATCTTATTTCCACTTTTATGTATGGCTGTGAAATCTGGATAGTGAAGGAAGCCAAAAGAAAGAAAATCAATTCATCTGAGATGTGGTTCTGGAAAAGTGTCCTGTGGATACTGTGGACTGCTGAAAAGACAAATAACATTTAACAAGTTTCTTATATTTTTCTTTAGAAATCTATTTGGCAGAAAGCCACATTGGTCTTAGTATTTTCTTTAATCTTTCTGCCTGGATGGAAATGAAAATTTTATCATTAATGTTCAGTAAGGAGAGTGGTCTATAATATTTTGGCTTTAATAAATCTTTATCTTCCTTGGGCATCAAAGTGGTATTGGTACTCTGACCATCTGTATCCTCACAACAACCCGACAAGGTAAATTAGGCTGAGAGACAGTGATCTAAGGATACCTAGTGAAAATCATGGCCAAGTATAGATTTCAACTTGAACCTTCCAAGTGCTAGTACAGCACTCGAAAAATGTTTTGGACCAGCTCTAATGCCCAACTCTCCCTTGGTGCCCACAGAGAAATCCAGATAAGACAGTCCCCCCCCAATGCTGGCAACTTTAACGGTGAGTTCAACAAATTCCTCCCAGGCAAGGCTGTCAATGGGTACTAGTCACATTGGCTGAATAACGCAACCTCCATGATATGAGACAGACAGTCTTGAAATTGCTAGTGAAGAGAGCAACAGTGGGCAAGGGCCATGCCCCCTTTGGTTGTGCTTGTGGGCTTCTCAATGGGGCATCAGGTTGGCTCATGTGTGAAAATGGACGCCGGACCTTGTAAGCCTTTGGTTTGAGTTATCCTTTGAGCTCTTCTTCTGCTCTTATGTCTATAATGCAAATGAATATTTATGATTGCATTACCCATTTCTTCTGGGCTTTCCGTACTAAAGAAACCCCACAAATCAAAGCAAAGAAAAACAAAGTCAATTACAAACCCTAGTTAAGATCTCTATTTCACAGATTAATCAAATATACCGTATACCCTACCCCAAATATGCAGATTAGAGCTAACCATGCAGTCCTCTCCATACATACTTCAGGAGTCAGGATCATTGTGTTCAGGGAGCCCCCCTGCTGGGAAAATGTGTATCGGATTGCAGCCTAAAAGGCTTTTAAAAACATGATGCCAAAGCTCCCCTCCAAGGCAGAATTACCAATCTAGATATGTCATTTCTACAACTCCCTCCCCCCCCCCCCCCAATTAAGAAGCTTACATTTAATCTTCAAATTTGCCCCAGGCAAAGGTAAGCAGGCACAGGCCTTTGGAGTCTTTGCCGCCTAACAAATAGGATGCTCTCAAGACGCCCAGGGTATCAACTGGGAAATTGTTCAAGACTGGCTGTATGAATACGGATTTCAGCTTGCAAGCAGGAGAAGTTCCATAAAGCTGACCTTGTCAAGAATGCATGTTGGGTTAATCTTCACTATTTACTAGTTATCATCACTATTTTAGCAATGGGAGACACTTTTATAAGTATCACACGTATCATGGCTCATCCAAGATATTCTATTGCCTGTTTAAGTCAAGGTAGATAGTATCCCAAACTTCCAAGTTATGTTGTTACCAAAGTATGGGGTGATTGGCAAAATGAGGGACACTCCTGTCTGTTGTTTCACATGGCAATTTTTGTAAAAAAAAATAAAAATAAAATAGAAATGAAATAAAGAAATCTCACAACCAGCTTTTTCATAGTCTTTTCAACTGCCTTTGTGACTGCCTCTCTCCACCGTAGTTCCACAGTCATGAATCCTAGGCCATGCCACTTAGCACACATACTAAAAGGACCCGGAGGCTGTGCCCCTCAGAGTTATTTTGATTTTAAAAGAATTAAATTTAATTGATTTTAAAACTACCTATTGCCTGCAGTAGCACATTGATTTACTAAGTGGCAAATACCAGACTCCTTGGCAGCAAAACCTCCTTCGGGAATAAGAGGTCTATTCCAAAGTAAGGGATCTCCTGAAGAGCAGGAAGGTACAGTATGACGTTTAGGCCAAATGCTTGCGGCTGGCTTGGAGAACCAGGCCAAATATATATATATAGTATATATATATATATATATATATATAATTTCTAAGTTTTCATTGTTGAAACAACACAGGCTTTAGTGTTGCTATAACCTACTTTGTCGGATTCTGACTTTGTATGCATATTAACACACACAGGTGTGTATATGTGCCTTCAAGTCATTGGCTGACTTGGGGGGGGGGGCATGAATTTCATAGAATTTCCATAGCCAAGGAGTCCTCAGAGGTGATTTTGCCACTAAAATATAGCCTACAGCATCTGCACCTATACCACAAAGAGTGCCAACAAGATTTCCTGTTCCATGATATGCGTTCACAGTCCTTGCTCCACGATACAGGTCCTGCACCCCGTCCTTGGTTGGATGGTAGTCTTTTGTCTAGAGATGTAGCTAGATTCAAACAGCTTCCTCACTGACTTTCCTATCTAAGAACAGAGTTCATATAATAAAGACTTAGTGGCTGTATACACAGAAGTAGCCCCCTTTTCAGCCAGATCAGGCTGCGGCAACGCATGTCACAGCCCCGAATCTGGCCTTTCCAGGGTGCGAAAAGGAGCTGCAAAAGGCTTTTAAAAAACAAACATGGGAAAAGGTAAGACTGACAGATTTCCCCACTCCCCACCCCTACCTGTATATCCCTAAACAGATGCTAGAGGCAGGCTCAAAGACAGGTTTTGCTCTCCGTTCCTGCACTCAGCCAGAAGCCAAAAATTGGACACACTTGCCCTAATTTTCCTAAGAGGACTTAGCGTTTCACTTCACGCTCCACTGACCAAGTTTGGGGGGCTGCTGCATTGTCCCCCCAAGTGCTCATACCCACAAAGCAAAGGAAGAATGCAAACAAGAAAGGAAGAGAAGCGGAGCTCATGACCCAGATGGAAAGTCAGCAGTCCAGGGACTAATCTGGCTATTATTGGAGCAAGTCCCTCCGTTAAAGGGATTGTTGCAAAGAACGCCTCTTAAATGCACAAGGGATTATCCCACTTTCAGGAACTATCCAGCACACTGGAGGATTAAGCATTAGCCTATCAAGTACAGACAGTTGGAGCTCCCAAATGGAGTAGCAATGAGACTAGACACTCATTATATACCAAGAGTTCCCTGGGGCCAGGACAGTGGGCTTGGCCAGGCTCTGGCTCTGTCTGGCTTGCCCTGCAGAATCCCCATGTCTCAAGGGTTGCCCTGGGCAGAAGAAGTGGGGCCAAGGCAATCCTTCTCCGAAGCTGGCTGCCAGGCCCAACTGGGTCGCCTAGAAAGTTACTCGGGAAAGGTAATGACAGTTCTAGCTCCAAGGCGACCCGGGAGAGGAAAAAAAAATCCTTTCTGTTTTTTTTCTAAAAACAATGGTTGTAGCTGTTGCTGTATGCCTTCTAGTCGTTGCCAACTCATGGCGACCCTATCATAGGGTTTCCTTGGCAAGGTTTGTTCAGAGGGGGGTTGCCATGGCCTTTCCCTGAGGCTGAAGTCGTGTGACTTGCTCAATGTCACCCAGTAGGTTTTTACATGGCTGAGCTGGGAATCAAACCCTGGTCTCCAGAGTAATAGTCCAGTGTTCACACCTCTAAGTCATGCTGGTTGTAGCTACCTTTTAAAAAATGACGAAATGATTGAAACTGGGGTGCAAAAACATACACTTCTCTCTTCCACCTCAGTATGCACAAGAAAGCCTTAAGATGCTTTGGCACAACATGAGCCAACATGGGCAATTTCCCTTCTACTCCTTAGTGAAGCCCCAGGGCCATAACTATACAGGTAACTGAAAGAGTTGTTACACAAGAAAATGGGCCCTTTCACACTACTCAGTTATAGCACTATGATTCCACTTTAAACTGCTGTGGCTAGGGAATACCAAGGCGTGCAGTTTGGGGAGGCAAAAGCTCTCTGGTTGAGAGTTGTTGTTGTGTGTGCATCTAAATCTAATGGTGTATGTGTGTGGTTTTTTGGAGGGGAGTATTTCTTGCATTGGGCACCACAATCTGTTAGTCAACGCAATGGGACACATCCTTCCACCTGCTCTCTCCATGGCCTGGATTTCCTTTCTCCAGGAAAATGGAGGCGGTGCTTGGAAGCTTGTGGGATGTTGTGTGTCTGTGCGCGCGCGCGCTCATTTGTTCATGTCACCACAAAGGCTTTGAAGATGAAAAGCGCCAGGCAGAGTCAGTATGAGGTGTGAGCAACCTTTCATGGTTTATTAATAGCCTTTTTAAATATGTAAGATTGTGGAATGAGCAAAAAGGTAGGGTGACCCATGCTTACACCATTTCACTAGAATTCTTCAAGGTCTGTTGAGCTGGGTTGAACAGATCAGCAGAAGTGGAGGCTTCAGATCTGACCTTGCGAGATTCAGCAAAGGAGGAATTGTTTGCTATTACCGTACCAATTTTGGCGAGGCTGGTAGGTCACAGAGGGCTGTTTTCAAATTATCCTCCTTGTTTTGCAGCTGATTCTGTCCCTTTCATTGGTGTGTGTGTGTGGGAGGGGGGGAATCCAATTCAGCAACATTTATTTATTTATTTATTTATTTTCTAAGTCTTGATGTTGAATCTCCCAAAATGCACATCGTAAAAAGAATTTTAGGGGGGGGGGGGGATGTTGGCTGCCATCTGCAAAAGCTCAGATTTTCTTTCTTCTCCACTATTATTTGGAAGCGACTTGCTCTCCAACAATGCATAGACAAAAACCTGGATATATGGGGCCAACTAGCATGAAAGTATGGTCAAAATGGCAAAGGTTCTCAGTGAGGAAGAAATACACAAGCTAGGAGAGGCTGCAGCACTTTGCTTTTGCCTGAGTCTCCTGGGAAGGGAAGAGTCTGTCCCTTCCTGTTTGTCCCTTCCTGAGTTCATTGAGTGCAAACTACATTGACACTTAGAACTCAATGGGATGTCAAAAGATTAAGCAGGACCGTCCCAACCAAATTGGGACTATTGGTGGGTATGAACATCTGTCTGCCTTTCTGAGTGGGATCTGGTGCTTTGTTTTCCCAGAATTCCTTTTTATGAACATGGCACCTGCTAGTTAAAAATGAAGTGGCACAAATCTTCTCCTAACTCAGTGCGAAACTCCAGCCAGGGCTAGTCGCACCCTTCCTCGGTGAGACTGCATGCCGCAAGGATGCAAGCTGGAAGTGGGGCAAGAATTTCCAGTTTCCTGGCAAGCGCCTATGCCTTTTAAAAAAGTTTCAAGCCCTCAAGGGTGGAGAAACAGTCCTGAAAATGCATGGAAAAAAATCACAAGAGCTAGGAAGTGCACATAAGTGTGTGGCCAAAGTCTCAGACCCAGAAAAGTCACTTTTTAGACTATAGCTCCCATGCTTTGTCCAGGCTGTTTGTAGGATCCTGGAAGTTATAGTTTAAAAAAGCAACATTCAAAGCTCTGACAAAATGCTCACCAGCCCAGCCCCTGCAAACCAACAACATATGGAATCAGTGCTTACCCGCCTACTTGAGTTTTAATCTGGGCCGCTTGATAGGGTGCCCTGCTCTCCCTCGCCCACCTGACCCGTCCTGCCCTCTTCTTTTCAAATTTCCACTTCCTGGCAATAAATATGATCTGAGAGCGCAGCTGCGGAGCCGGCTGGAGGTACGCGAGATGCGGCACGTGGCCTGGAAGGCAAGTTCTATAAATGGGCTGAACAATGGCATTATCTGCGTAACCGACCTATAATTTTCATTAGTGTGACATCTTTGCTGTGTCTCTCTCCCTGCTGTTCCTGTCCAAACGTTCAGGACAAATTATTATCATTGCCATCATCTATCAACAAACAGCCGATTCTTAATGGGGAGCTTTCAGAAGAGGACTGAGTGCGTCGTCTCCCTTCTTTGCAAATGGAGCATAGCTTGAGAATGGACATGCCTTCCCTAACTTGCCTCGACACTTGGCTTTGACAGATCCAGCGGAAATGGACAGCCAAGGAAGACTGGTAATGTTATGAACATCTAAACACATTTATTTTCTCCCCACACCCATCCCTCTGCCACACTCACCTTTCTTGCATTTAGATCTCGAAGGTTTCAGCCCAACACACTAACTTCTAACCACAGTGTCCCTCTATAGAATTTGGGGTTGGGAACCTTGATCGTTCAGAAGATTTGGCCTTCAACTTCCATCAACCTCATCTAGTATGGCCAATGTAAAGGGTAGTAACAAGACTGGGAGTCCAAAGAATAAGGAGAGCCAAAGGTCCCCCTGCCATCTGACTTTTACCATGCCTACACCAGGGCCTCTGATACCCCGAGAAGATAGTAGTGGGAGGCTTGCATTCGACATGTTGGCCGTTGGCTTGTGGGTCCTTTGGGGTTTTCCTCTTGTCCACCATGCTTTTTAACATATATATAAAATGGATTGGAGAGGTTATCTATCTATCATCTATCCATCCATCCATCCCAGCTTTCTCCAAATATGAGATTCAAGGT